>JAYMFT010257343.1:0-10817 GCA_038088735.1 Panulirus argus
AGAGAGAGAGGGAGAGAGAGAGAGAGAAAGTGGGTGGGTGGGTGGGTGGGTGGGTGAGCCAGTCAGTGAATGAGTGGATGAGAGAGAGAGAGAGAGAGAGAGAGAGAGAGAGAGAGAGAGAGAGAGAGCCTGCCGTGTTTCACTACCAATCGTAAATACCTAATATTCGCTTATCGTCACCTCCTCTTCATTGTGGGAGGTATAAAGTAATGATAAACACAATTACTTCGAGTATTAAAGAGACCTTACGAGACCGTATCTCTAGAACGTACGTAATTCAAGCCCTTCACCGTACAGCAAATGGAGACCCCCGTTTCTTTTGTGAATAAACTATCGAAATCCGAAATCATCTGAAATCTTTAAAACACGTCACACCTGAACAAGTTCTTTCCCGGGTTATGTAATCTGTGAACACGTATCTCTCTTCGATATGAGATGAGACAAAGATGTCTCCCCTTCTCGAGTCTGTGATGGCCAGACAGCAGCGATTTACTGGAATATGAAATCTCGGTGAGCCCTTGTTGTCTGGAAAGCGACGCGAAAGGAATACGTACACATGGAAGGATTAACGAAAAATCTTCTTGTTTCCTAGTTTGATAACGGATTGGTTAGCGTTAATCTCCGTTTGGAGAACTATCTTAAAGGTTGAATCAGGGATGCTGAGTCTTTGAAAATTCTGCTCAGTCTTTTACGAACGATGATTCGACGTTTACCTATGCATTTAATGATAATGAATAGAACTTCTTTTAAATACAATGGTTAGTGGTTCTCTGTCTGTCTGTCTACCCGTCTGTCTGTTTGTCAGTCGGTTCTGGCATCCTCACTTGCGTCCAATCTCTACTGTTTCTATACGGCAGAACACAGGCACCTGTTCTACTAATCTAAAATTCATTGCGTCTGTTCAGTCCTTAAATCACTTGATATCAAACTTGCCGGGCAGGTCTATAATACGGTGCTATGCGAAGCACAGGGAAGCATTTTTGGAGAGAGAGAGAGAGAGAGAGAGAGAGAGAGAGAGAGAGACGTAGGAGAGGACATATTAGGTGGCTATAACAGCCTTTTCCCCTTGACCATCTATGACGGAGTTGCCTGAATAAAGACATTACGTCTGACTTTGCTTTGCTTCAAGGAAGGGGGCAAGGGAATGCTAAACCGCATTTTTACAATCTTCTCTACGAAAAGGGAGTCGAGGGGAAATCAATTTTCCCCAGAACCGTCTGCAACATTCAGCCCAGGAATCCCTTTTCTTTTTTTTTCGCAAGCCTGGCTTACGGATACGTTATGAAATTCAAGCAGAAATTCTTAAGGGGGGGCTGGCTGGATTTGGCTCCCAATTCAGCTGATGAAAAATACACCTGGTAAAAATGTTGTTCAATAAAATGAGGAATAGGAGAGTCATACAAGCAACGAATCAAGACTTGGAGAATCAAGGATACGATATATAGAAAGACAGAAAGAGAGAGGAAAGGATAAGTTGCATATGAAGAAAGGAAATAAGGGGAATTTAGTAAAGGAAGTGGAATGAGAATATAAAAATGAAACAGAGAGGACGAAAGATCTTACGATTAAATTTGTGAAAGATGAATTGAAAATGATATACGAATTAAATGTGAAAGATGAATTGGACTTAATATATAAACCTGAAATAGAAAAATAGATGTATAGGAAACTATATCGCTTAGACTGTACGTTTCCAGGGAGAAACAAACTTTGTTAACAATTGTATCAAAGTGAAAACAAGATTAGGAAGCGACTGACTGAAGAGAGAGAGGAAAAAAGATTCGATTTTAAAAAAGTGAAGAATTATTTGGATAATGAGAAGGGAAGAAGGACAATTCATTTAGCAGTAAGTAGGGAAGATTAACTTTTTATTAAAGAGGAGATTATAATCATATCTTAGAAGGGGAGGGAGATTACATGGCTTATGTGGGAGGTGTTAATTGGGTAATGAGGCAATTGTGGAGCAATTTTGAATAAAGAGAAGCTAGAGGAGGAGAAAATCAGTCTTTACATACTGGAATGTGAAAATAGCTATTTGGACGACAGGATAACGCTTTTCATACGTACATATCTGTGTGTGTGTGTGTGTGTGTGTGTGTGTGTGTCTGTGTGTGTGTGTGTGTGTGTGAGAGAGAGAAAAAATGTGACACAGGACTCAGAAAATCTGGGGGTCTACTTTGCGCAAAAGGATAAGACACTCTTACAGTCCCTCAAAGCCACAAGGCAGACAACACAGGGAACGACTCATCTTCGAGGGGAAAAAAAATTCCTTTTTTCTTTTTTGTTAGAGTCTGAATAAGGGGAAAAACCTAGAGGGAATATTACGAAACGTTTCCCGAATTCAGAGGAAAACATGATGGGTGTGTTTGTGTTGGGAGCAGTTACGTGTGTACCCGTACGTGTTGTTCTCTGTCGTAATTTTTTTACTTTTCAAGAATATTGCAGTCTTTTGGAAATATTCAGCTTTTGGCGGTGATATGGTGCCTGGAGAAGGTTGTAGGAGAAGTGGCTGTGGCGTTCAGTAGACTCAAAGGGAGTCAGGAAATTACAAGATTATTATTATTATTATCATTATCATTATTATCATCATTATTAATATTATTGTTATTATTATTATCATTATTACTATTAACATTACTATCATTACTATTGCAATCATTATTTTTATTATAATCACTACTGATATTATCACTACTACTACCCTTGTTATTATCAAAAGTAATAAAAGTAATAGTGCTGGTAGTAGTAGTAGAAGTGGTAGTAGTAGCAGCAGTAGTAGTAGTAGAAGCAGTAGAAGTAGCAGTAGTAGTAGTAGAAGTAGTAGAAGTAGCAGTAGTAGTAGTAGTAGTATAGTAGTAGTAGTAGCAGTAGTAGTAGCAGTAGTAGTAGTAGTAGCAGTAGTAGTAGAAGTAGTAGTAGTAGTAGATATAGAAGTAACAGCAGCAGTGACAGTAAATTTGTTCTTGTTATTTCATTTATAACTTACACTTCATTTTCTTCATCACATCACGATACCAGAGTTACCATTTGACCGCCCCCAGTCATGTGCTCCTGATGCTGACGTGTGATGCATCGAACATGCATGAAAGTGAGGAAGATACCTTTAATGTTCCATCCTTACTTATACGTTTCTCTCTCTGCCCGGAGGTAAGGACTGACTCACTCACTCGGAGAGGTGGATGATGATGCTCCTCCTCCTCCCGCTCACTCCGTCCGTCTCGAAGATTTCCCGACGACGCGGGAGTCGAGCTCGGAAACTCCAGGAGACTGAGATCGACCTGTCACCTACTGTCTTTTTCCCCCGTCCACACACGTGTTTCCTCTAACACACACACACACACACACACACACACACAGAAAACAACAGCACTAATTCTAAGCATCGAGCGGTAACGGATAGCGACGATAGAAAAGACCATCGGAAGAAAGGTAACCACCCCTGACTCGCCAGTCCGGGCGGGCGGGCGTGCGTGCGTGCGTGTACGTAGACAGTCCCGTGAAATAGGACTCGTGGTGGGAATGACAAGGTCTGACGTGCATCTGCAGTATGTATATATCGCTGGGGGAAGAGAGCGAGGACGCCAGTCAAATGGCTTTGGATGAATGATAATGTTCCCGACCTCTCCCTGAATGTCATTGCTGGGCCAGAGATTTGCCGCGACTATGACAGGCGTTGCATCGTGAGGTTCTCTGCTCTGGGGTTCTCTGTTCTCGTGCTGACGTTCTCTGTGGCCATATTGGGGGTTTCTGACGATTTTCTGAAACCCAGGTTTTCTATATCTTTTATGCTAGAGTTGTCTACGTCCATAATTTTGGGGGGGGTTCTCTTTGACCACAGTGGGGTGTTCTGTGATACACACACACACACACACTGGGTTCTTTAAAGCTTTACATTCAGGCTGCTTAAGCTAAACAAACGTTCTCGAGGTCTTAATGTTTTCTAAACAAACGTTCTCGAGACCGAGATGCTTTGTAAACAAACGTTTTGGAGACCTTAATGTTTTCTAAGTCACGTGTACATCCAAGCCTTCATGCTACGTTAGGGAACACAGGGAAGTTAATACTAATGCATACATGTTACAAATGAATTTGATGATAACTTTTAAAAGCTAAAGAGAAGCAGAAACACAAATAATCTCAAATAATACAAATTTAATCCTTTTTAAAATCTGACGAACTGAGTAGTCCCATGTTCACGAAAATGTTTTAGAAACAACTTATTTCTGAACAACAGACTACAAAAACAGGCAATTCAATTATCTTCTCCCCAACCTCAAAAGAAAAAAGAAATACACCTTTAAAAAAGATATATTTTATGCAAACTAAATCCATGGAACTATAACGATAACACCCGAGGGATTCGACGTCTTAAACCAAGGAACTCAAAATGGTAAAGAAAGATATGGAGAGAAAAGATACAGACAGACATACGAAATCACCCACCCACTCACGGTAGACACAGACACACATCATAAACCTCCCATCAACCCACGAAACATGAAAAAAATATATAACAAAAAGATCTAAACTTTTCTTCCAACAATAACAACAACAGCAAAAAAAAAAAAGTTTCCCCTGAACACACTCGAACAAAAGCCTCCCGAAGCCTAGATAAACATAACCGGATTTGATGCAGACGTTCTATTTGTTCAGGGAATAAGGAAGGAAAAACATATATCTGGTGCTTTGTTAGTGAAGTTTATAATACTCCCGTTTACCCTCCACGTCTGTACACGGACAGGCAGACGGGAGGGACGGTTGAGACACCGTCACAACGGCTGGACGGGTGACGGTATCTGTCAACTGACAGTATTGCTCACATCTTTTTTGTCATTCTAGTTTACCTGAGAGGTTAGGAGAAGTGCAGAGACCCACCGCTTGGCTATAGCCACCTTCAGTACTCGAGGGAGGTGAAGCGATGAGTCAGACTCGAACCGATGACCATACTCTGGAGGTTAGTGCCATAACCTCTCTCCCCCTACACCACCTCCAGCGACTGTCTGATTAAAACCTGAACTGAACGGTACATGAAGTCTCCGACTGGCGATAGAGGGGAAAATGAATCACGTATAGTACAAACCAAATACCTGTAATCATCATACTGTTGCAGAAGCCAACAAAAGGTGTGGTTTGGATTGCTTCAGCTACACCCACTGGGCAGACTAAGTACCCTAGAAGATTTCATATCTTCCATCTCCAAAGCACTTTCGGTAATTCCACTGAAGAAAAATAATAACTTTTTCATATAACTATCTCCTGCTTGCCTGAAACTCTTTACGAACAAAAGCCAGGTAGTCGAGTCTGTGATGAAAATAATCCTAAGAGTAATTAGAGACAGACCAACGGGACAATAGTTGTTCTTGCAAAGTTAGCTTGAAGTATTATTTTCTCATTCATGAATGCGCAGCAGATGCATTCACGCCTCTGTTGACAGGATGAATGGATTGCGTCAGTGATCAGACGACTAGGAACTAGACATTCAACTGAAATCTGAAACTTACAATATTAAATATAATCATAAAAAAAAAAATACATTGCAGAAATAGATTTTTGGACGTGTATAATTTTTCTTTCACCCATAAAGAAATGAATCACATTGCGGAAATAGACTTCTAGACGTGTATAGAAAAAATTTTCACCCATAAAGAAATTATATAATTCAGAATGTGACTAACGCTACCGGGTATTTTCCTCAAATTTCCGTCGAAAATATAGCGGCATCAACGTTACACTAATGCTCTCAAAGCTTTACTTATTTTTCATGAGGCATCTACATAATAAGATTGTGTATAGGGGGTCTACGAATTTTTCCCTCAACCCCTCTAAGGAAGGTGCTAAGGATTTCTCCGTCGGTAGCTTAATTAGCCTGACGCTAATGACGTTAATGACCCTCTTTTTAAACTGACAGGACTAAAGCCCTAACCAACCAACCACCGGTTCTTTTTCATCGTCGTAATTGCATAAATAATAATAAAAAAAAAAAAAGTTATCGCACTGCATCGTTAAATCGTAATTGCTAGTGAAGTTAAAGCTGGAATAATTTACTTCTGAAAGGTCTGATTCGGGTGTTGAACTAATACTGAATATTCATCAGATCACAGCTCATTACAGAGAGAGATTTAACACATAACAAATGATACTTGGGAATAGATTTATACCTGTGTGTGTTTGGATGTATGCTGGATACATCGAGGAAACCTGAACCTATGTATATTTATGTATGACGTCGAGTTAATAAATGTTGGCATCTTATAAGGCAAAGTATTCCTTCGCTGCTCAACTTGGAAGACAAGAGAAGCACCAGATTCCCCCCAAGAACCCAAGACGAGGTAAGGACTCACAACATCCCTTATATATGAAGGTTTGGAAAGGTGGATGTCTCTCCTGAAGGCAGTGTCCTAATCTCGCTGGCGTTTTAGTTGCTAATCGTCAAAGATTACCCTGATTACATTGCAAGCAATACTCAGTTTAATAATACTCAGTATGATAATACTCAGCTTAATGATACTCAGTATAAAACTGGGAATAATAGCACAGCACCACGAGAGGGTACCCTAATTAGGTTTCTCTTTATCACAACTCAATTCTCAGTAGTGGATAATCCGTACATCTTCCATTTCACAATAGCAACAACATTATCCCTAATTTCAGGGAAGCGCCGTTGGAGTTCTGAGCGTCTGTCATTGCGCTTGTTTACCAAGCCAAAATCCTGATCATTTGCGTCTTTGTGTGATCGCTTTCCTCATCTCTTGGAAGAATTAGGTCTGTATTCATTTCAGTGAGGTGATCAATGATCTCTCTCTCCTACCACCGTCGTAATACTCCCACTGCAGGGGCTGTGGTAATGGGGTCTTCTCTGCTTATTTATGGGGAACTCGACGATTTCAGTAAAATTTCCAGTGCTCAGGCTGGCTACCTCTGTGCTCATATTTGGGTTTTCCGTTTTCAAAGTGGGTTTTCACTCCCAAACCTGTTTTTCTCTATCTGTTTGCCCACAGTGGAGTTTTCTCTGGTTATTGTCGCTATCTCACCACACCAGGGATGTTCTATGTCATATGGAGGTTCTACAGACCCTATACTTTTCTTTGGAGTTCTGTGTATTCACAGCAAGTTTATATGAATTCCAGATGCGGTCCTCAACTTTCACTGAAGGAAGCAAAGAGTGACAATATATGTCATGCTTTGCACTGAATCTGGAGTGAATATGAAAGAATTCATCTGCAAATCATGCCCCTCCAAAACTATCCTTGAAAACAGGTAATAAACAGGACCAATTCCCTTGTCATGAGCGTTCCCTTAAACACAGCTTGTAGACAAGACTGAAAAGAAATACATCAAGATTGAAAGAGAGAGAGAGAGAGAGAGAGAGAGAGAGAGAGAGAGAGAGAGAGAGAGTCATCGAACGAGAAACAAACACACACACACACACACACGGAGAAATTCCACGCCTTGCCAAAGCGAGAGAGAATCAAACACCTGGAATCCCACTCGCCCCCTTCCACTTAAGTAAGACAAAAAAAGTTTTTGAAAGTTATCTCACGCCAGAAAAAAAAAAAAAACGTTTTCCCAGCACACACACACACACACACACACACACACTTACGGAGGCTTTCTTAAGCCTATGTAAACAGATGAGGATTTATGCAATTATTCTGTTTGTTCACGGAAACAGGGAGCGATAAAATATGATGCTCTGTCAGTGAGCTTTATAGATACGTTCCCTCCTTCTCTCCGAACGCAGAGAGAGACACACACAGGCGAAAAGAGTCTGAAGCTGAGGGTAATAATAGCTTCTGGACGGATATTGTTGTCTGTCAAGTGACATTATTGTGGACTCTGTCCCTACCACTCAAGCTGTGAGTGGGCTTACCTCTGGAAGTCGGAGACTGGGACTGTTGAACAGTTAGTTCTATTCACATCAGTCTTACTCCATCGACTGTGACTTATATTTCTCAACTTATCCATAAAGGAAAGCCATAAAGTCTAACTTTTCATCCAAAAAGTTGCGTCAGAATGCATTTAGATCGAGAGCTCCACAAACAGTGACCCATTTTTCGGGAGGTCAGAGTAAGAGACTGGATTTCGAACTCTTCTCCACACAGGGGAGTAACATGATCACTATCACTTATCATCACTACCCTCTTAGGTTGCACGTGATTCTCTAGCTGCTTAGTTCTAGTAGAGTGTTAGCACTCGTAGTTTAGATACATTTATCTTCCCTACCCTTCTTCACTATGTATAATCCTACCACCACTTCCTGCATCTCCCTTAAGTAAACCCCATTAACTACTTGCAGCTTCCTTAAGTAAACTCCATTACCACTACTTGCAACTCTCTTAAGTAAACCCCATTACCACAACTTGCATCCCTTTTAAGTAAACTATATCTCTCGCTCCCTCAGACAAAGCTCTATAATCACTTCCACCTTCTCTCTTTAAGTAAACTTTCTTTAAGTAAACTTTCTTTGATTAGGTTTCCTTAAGTAAACTTCACCTCTCCCACTTTCTTTCTTTAGGTAAACCCCAAAGTCTTTCTCTTCTTTCCCCTTTAGGTAAACTCCACCACCACCAACGCCGCCTCGTTCCTAAGGTAAACCCCTTTCCCTTCCCTTCCCTCGTTAGGTAAACGCAATGAACACCTCCCTCCGTCTTCACTGGCCGACACCTACGGGCCATTAGCATCCAAATTAGGTGCTAAAAAAAGACAAGTCTATAAGGATCGTCTTTCCCTACCAAGACTTACACTGCTCTTATAGCCTTGAATACATTTTCTCCCAGTTGTCAATACAGTAATGGAAAAAAAAATATAGCCTTTTTTTATTCACTCTAAACTACGAGTAAGTTAAAAAAGTTGTTAGTCTATAATTTATGAATGTGCAACCCTGCTTATTAAAGGCGATTCGCCATTAACATAGCGACTATGCTAATTAGTCGTGGAAAGCATAAAAGGAAATCTATTTAAGTCACGCGGTTAAGTCGTCGTACTCAGCAGGTTGAGTCGACTTCCTCCTCATAGGACTAAGTCGTTGTACTTATGAGTCTAGGTCGTCAGACTCATGGCGTTCAGTCGTCCTCCTCATGAGGTTAAGTCATCGTTCTCACGGGCTTTAGTAGTCGTCGTGCTCGTGGATCTTAGTCGTCTTGCGTGAAGGGGGGTTAAGTCGTCGTGATAAGCGGTTCAAGTCATCGTACTTACGAGATTAAGTCGTAGACTTGAAATCATTCTTTTCATTAGCCTACGTCACATTCTGGGCTCGCCCACCCTTCGAGGACAGAGCATCATCTTCAAAGCGTTTCCCTCAGCATCCTGAAGCTCTCTTCTCTTCCTCTCCAACTCCTTTCATCCGCCAGAGCATCCTTCTGCCACACCTCCGGGCGTTGGATGAATATCATCCACCCACAATTACCAACGCAAGCCTCAGAGCTCTCCCTGAGGCTTAACTTTTGCTCTCACGTCCAACCCAACGGTAATGGCTTTAGTTTATCAGTGTCGTGTCATGTTTTTTACGTTGTTAAGGTGTGACGGAAGTTAAGCTGTTCTAGTGACTATGGACCCTTCAAGGGCTGACCCAGTCCTAGTTGTACCAAGCTACAGGGATGTGGAGAAGGGGACTCACTTTTTCTATCAGAATCAGACACTCTGTTCAGACGAGTCTCTCTCATCTCGATGGCCTCCCATTGGCATCTAAGAGTCCCCTGCTATCTCTCATATGTAGCAGACTGAATTGGGTAATAAGGAAGATAGATAGGTATCTGGACCTGATAAGGATAGAAGGCAAAAGTAGTAGGCTAAGGGATAGTAGGCTAAGCTTGTGTAAGGTGGAAGGATAAGACCCCAGGTGGACGGGTAGCTAGACTTGGAATGGATAGGTGACTTGGCCTCGGCAGGAGAGATAGATGTGTTTGAGATAAATAGATGCTTGGACTATAGACACAACAGGTGGCTAGTATATGGGTTGATAAGAGGTTGGACTTCAGGAGGGTGTTTAATTACACCTACAGAGAAAATACAAGAGGGGAATAAATTGTATATATGCTGAAAAAAAACCCACATGGAAAAGGAAACAGGAGATCCTGAGCGCTTTCGTGTATTAACACATCTTCAGAAGACAGTTACAGAAGAAGTGTCAATACACGAAAGCGTTCAGGATCTCGTGTTTCCTTTTTCATGTTCTTCTTTCAGCTTTTATAGAATCACGTGTCTGTTATGATTTTGTGCATATATATATATTATATATATATAGATAGATAGATAGATAGAGAGATATAGATATAAACCGTCGCTGCAATCTGTACAGAGTCTGTAACTTCGGCCCCAATATCGACATACTTCTTCTATGATCCACCTATGCAAGTTCCCTCATTATAGCTCAGTGCATGTTTCCCCCTCCCACCCAGCCCACCCCACCCCATAATGGAGGCAGCAACTTACCCCATTAGAGGCTTGGGCTATTCATCATATCGCAGTGGGAGTAACTTAGCTCATTATACGCTGTCGCAGACCTCTCGTTCGACGAAGCCAGGGCGAGGCTTTGCAAGAGGTCCGGCCAGCAAGTGATAGCGTGGGACGCAGCATCGTCTTCAGATCTGGGTCTTATGGAGAACTTGGACTCGTAACTTCTTTATTGTGGTTAGCTGGTATGTTCCCTTCGGGGTATGAATCCAAAAATCTTCGTTCTCGATGTGGGAATTACACCCACATCCACACTCTCTCTCTCTCTCTCTCTCTCTCTCTCTCTCTCTCTCTCTCTCTCTATCTATCTCTCTCTATCTATCTCTCTCTCTCTCTCTCAATTATGTTATGTTAATGTAATCAGG
>JAYMFT010257354.1:0-10817 GCA_038088735.1 Panulirus argus
AAGATATTAGGAGAGGTACTAGACAGATGGTGTTCAACTGAGGCGAGGTTACTAGAGAGACCACGAATGTTGGTATATTATGAGTAATTACAATAATACTTCATTTTCCCTTCAAGAAAACCAGCATTTCAAAATGGCTGTCACTGAGCCCGGATCTTTTTGGCCTAAGGACATCTTTCCCCAGAGAGAAGACCCGCTCTATGGCAGCACTGGTAGGGATAGGTGTATTAAACTTTATGAACAAGTCCTTCAGCGAGGGGCTTGGGAACGAGTATTTATTGATGATGAAGTGTTTCACAGGCCTCTCGCTGAGAAATGTTTCCAACTTGGTCCTGGTTTCGTTGCTTTTTGCCCTGCCCTTGTAGAGGGCCCCTAAGAATTCCTCATCCTGGTCATTCTCACTCTCACTGCTGTTGGGTTCTTTATCCAAGTTCATCAGAATCTTCATCATAATCCCCATCTGCTTCTTCACCTTGGCTATGATCTCCTCAATGTTATACATGATGTTGTCCTCCAACAGTCTCACCCAGTCCAATTTGAACTGAGGGTGTAGTGCAGCTGCTAGGAGGAAGTCCATGTCCTCAAAAAGGGGATCAAACCTGCTTTTTATGCCTTTCCAAACAGCTTCTTCAACATTTTGAGAGAGATGGCCAAAGGTGAGCAGAAGTGCCCCCATGTAGGCTTTGTCCTCTCCTTACATGATGTCCATTGCCTTACAGAGCAGTTGCATCACCTCAAGATACTCTTTGAAGAAGCAAATATCAGCTGAAAGAAAAAAAGTAAATATTATAGTCCTGTACTTAAATTTTTTCGTTTTTATATCATATTTTTTACTTTTAAGTTTTAACAGTTCTACCTTTTCAAAATGAAAGGTAAAATGAAATTAAAAAAGAAAAGTGAAAAATTACTTAATAGACAAAAATGAAGGTGCCCCAAAAATGTTACATGCCCGGCATAGTCCATGAAGCTTCTCCATGTCTTGGAAGATGTTGACCAGATGAGACATGCCATTGTAGATGGAGTTCCATCTCATAACAGTGGGGACAGTCAGCAGCATCCCTATCTTGGCCTTGGTGGTGAGTGAGGCTTGTGAATTTATTGCCTGCTTGTGCCACAGCTCTATAGCTTAACCAAAAGTGGTCTGGTACATCTTCCTGTGGGATGGTGAGTCCTTCAAGGCCTTGTCAGCATCGGAGGTTGCCATTAGGTTTATGGTGTGGGCGGCGCACCTTGTGTGCTTCGGCAGGATGTATTCAGAATCTTCCATGGAACTGGCTGAAAATAAATGTTAAATTCATTTAATTAGTATGTTTGAGTGAAAATAAAATACTTTACATAACTTGTAAATAGTGAAAGAAATGCCAATGCCAGATCCTCAACCTGAATGACATCCACATCATCAGTCCGCCCCAGACCTTCCTCTTCCTGGACCTCCTCAGGCAGCTCCTCATCTGTTTTGCCAGATATTGCACATTGGAACACAATTAACATACTTTTTTATTCAATGTTAGAGAAAAAAAAATGTAAACAATTAGAAAAGTAAAGGAATGGGAATAATGAAATTTAAGAAAAATCTCCTTACTTAAATGCCTTGGCAAAGTTGCTGCCATTGTCAGTAGTAGTCCTTCAGACTTTTGACTCGATTACAAAACAGAAGTGGACCTTGTACATCTCCTTCGCAAGGACACGTCAAAGATGTGTCATCCAGTAAGTCATCTACACGCTAAGACTGACTTCTGAATGAGAAGGGATTCCTGATCAATCCAGTGTACAGTCATCCCCATGAATGACCTGAAATGAAATGGATTATGGAATACTTTAAATTGATTCATTTGAAATGTATTTTCTGTATATGAAATTTTCATTTATATTATATGAGCATTGTATTGAATTAATTATAACTCAGTTAATTAGTGTTCTTTTTAATTGAGAGTAATTTCATTAAAATTTAAGCACATCTGTGGGCATATGTCCAAACGTCTGCCATAGTAGAGACCCATTCTACAAAGTTGAGGACGTCTCTCAGGTGCTGCCTCTTCTCATCAAACCTTAAAATGTTTATTAAAAGATATATTAAGTAATACTAATGCTTTCTTGTGTATATTTATTTGTCACTTGAAATATATATTTAACTTCAATAACTAGAACATGCATTCACAAACGCTTATATCAGTATGGTCAATGTGACCCTGAATCTCGATGCCTGTGAGGGTTAAATAGTCTAAACAAACATAGCTGTCTTCGATACACCTGGTAAGCGTCCTCCTAGGCCCTAGACATTATGTGTTGACCAAGAATAAAGGTGTTGGTAAAGTCCTTCCATGAGTCAGAGTCAGCGATGTCGAGTGGCAACATGTTGTCCACAAAGAAAGTGATTAACTAATTAAAAAGAAATACAAAATCATTGTTTCATCATAACTGACTGACATAAAGACTTTTAGACAAAGTTGAATGAGTGTTGATTAAATTTACTGATCTTCTCTTCAAAGAGAGCCGTGGTGACTCTAGACAGTCCAATCATGTCCTCCTGTATAGTTGGCTGAACCATGGTCCTCTGCTTCTTGTTGCTGAAGCAGTCCAGAAAGTCACTTGGCCAATTCTTCCTTTTCTGGATCATCACTCTGTCCTTGATGCACCAGTCGAACTGGTTCTGGACATGAGATTGGCATCTGGAGACATGTTGTTTGAGGTTGTTTTGGCTCTTTGTGCTTGTCGAGAGTAAGTTTTTGTTCGGCAGACACAGCAAGCACTTGTATTCTAGGTTCTGCTCACCCTTGGGGCCATGTATTCAAAGTATTTGTCCAGGTACGGCCAAGAGTTACCGGGTTCAGTTTTTCCGCAAGGAGCTCCAGTTGCTTGACTTGTGGTTGAAGCACTGACAACACTAGATTCTCCTTTACTTTCAGGCATTGAAACATGTTTGATTTCAGTCTCAGTCTCTTTCTTCTGAGTTTTAACAAAACGAGATATCATCTTTCTCCAGATAATCTTTATTCACACCAAAATCATTCCAAAAGACACTGTATGACAGGGTACTGTATTAAGTGGAGATTGTTCTACTTAAAGTAAGTTTATTAGAGTGAAAACCGTAAAAGATGTAAAAAAGGAGAATAAAAAGGACCGAATAAAATTGGACTGTCTGGATTTGATTAAAAATAGACCATCAGTCCCCATTCCGGTCCTAACTGGACCGAATTCCTGGAACTCAGTCCTGCCCACCTTTGCTTATGCTTAGTGGTGACAGGTACATAAACATGGGCACAACTGCAGAATATAATATAACTGACAAAGAATACAAGCTTATTCAGTGAATGCTTGCAGGGAGCTGATGCAATGGTCAGTATAGCGTGAGCAGTATTAGCGTTGCACAGTTAGCTGGGTTCTTGTATCATGATGCCTCATGTTACAGTAAAAAGATGGGAGTAATACAGGTGCTCATGTTAAAGCTGAATTGTTTTATCCAGTCTTGCTATATTCTGACACATCTGTATTGAAGTGGTGGATGAATAGAATAAAATGACTGAAGTCATGGTTAAGGCAGACAACATATAGTTGTAAGATATAATGTCCAAGATATGGGACCCCATAAGTGTAAAATTCCTTCCTTGTCTTGAGCAAACAAATGGGTAATTACACCCCAGCCTAAGCCAGGTATCCACTTATGGACCAGCACATATGGAGAATAACGACCTGAGTTGGGTGTGGGTCGACTGTGCCACACCCAGGATTCAAACCCATGTGGCCCGAGCAGCCCCTTCTGGCTCGTGTGTGTGTGTGTGTGTGTGTGTGTATGCATGTGTTCAGTCACACAAAAAAGCCTCTGCCCCTTTTCTCATTGGTACAAAATGAAACAATGGACGAACAATTCTGATCACTATGTCTGATGCCTGGCATGTGTTGGTAGGCCTGCTGTCCTCAGTGACAGCTGCCAGTTACTACAGTTATTCATTTATGGCATTTGAATTGTGTGTGAATCACTGTGCATCGTCGAGAGAGAGTAATATGATAATGTTAATATAGAAATAATTATATGAATGACAAGTCATTCAGTGGGTATAACTGCTGCTGACATTGTTCAGGCAAAACATATTTATCACACGACAGACTAGATACTTTAAGCATGCAGCCATGCACTGCCAGACGACATGGACAAATGTTAGTAGCCAGGTAATAATTACAGCATGACATGATGGAGCTAGATAGAAAATATATTGCTCTTATACTAGCTGTGGGTGGTAACACAACTGTAATAATAATAGTGTAATGTAACACAACTGCAATAATAATAGTGTAATGTTGAAACTGTATCATGTATTAACATGATACCGAAAATGGGCTACTATCAGCATTGGTTCGTAATAACTGAGGTCCTGTTGACATTGGCACTGAAATGTTACCGCTGATTGAGAGCAATGTGCTGTTGAAGTAAGTGTTATACCCTTCAGATTGTTTGAGAGAAATATGGAATCAAGGCAGCTGGTATGAAGGGGGGAGTATGAGTGGTCAGTCCATTATCTATATGAGCTGCCAGCCATGACCATAAAGCCATAGGTTTTGTATCACCATTGCATCCGATATGTAGTCATTAGAAACACTGCTTGACTGTCATATGGGTGCTAGGTGATATGGATATGAAGTAGATCATTGTCATGGTATAATCATATGACAAAGTAAGTCATTCAAAGTTACCTTCATTGCAAATTAATAGAATATCCGATTCGTCAGGTTCATATTTTTTCGAGCCTGCTCCACTGTCACCTGAGCTCAGCAAATTATGCTTTATAGTCGTATTTGGCAACTCAACCCTTACATCGCAAGTCATTATATTTTTAACAATATGTGAACCCCATTTCTCCACATCTCTAACGTGTGATCATTTCCAAATACATAGGACCCTGGGGGCAGAGACTTTTTGGTGTGAGTGTACATATAAGAATCAAAACTCAGTACCTATACAGGGTTAAGGGACACGACAACACAAGTGTGAAACTCTCCCTGTAACACACAAATAGTAATCAAATACATACCGGTATAACCTTCAGGACTCTTCAGTATGAAATTGCATCATAGACATGAAGGGTCTTGTGATCTGCTGATTTGATGTTTATAATGTACTAAAATGGAGATAGGTTGCCTTCTCAACAACTCTCTTGAGTTTTGGTAACAAGTTGGGTAATATGTCAACCCTTAGTTCCCATTCACTCATCAGTTCATGGTGCTTGTTACCTGCTAATCATATTCATATCAAGGCCTTCTTTCACTGTGTCCCATCTTCATTGCTTTTCATTTACTTGGGTTGAACTTCCTCATCCATCTGAGTTTTAAACCTTTGTTCCCTTAAAAAAATGCAATCCTAATTTCCCTCTTTTCTTATGATTTTAGTATCATCCAAAAACATATTCATGTACAAAACCAGTCCTTCTGGCAAATCATTTCCATAGATCAGAACAGCAGTGGTCCTAATACTGTCTTCTGGCAGATTACTTCAGAAAAGCACCTTTGACATGTGCCTGCTGTTACCTTCTACAAAGGTGATTTTCAGTCAATCAAGAGTCTTTTTATATGCTTGAAAATCAAGCTCTCTACCGACTTTTGATGTCATACAGTGTCAGATACCTTTTGGCTGCCTTAGAATCTGCCCAACTATCTCCTTCTCTCGAAATCAGAGGTCACTCTTTCAAAGAAGTCTAAGAGATTTGTTACACATTACATCTTTTCCCCTGAACCTACACTGTCTTTCACCTAGGTGTTATTCTTTTGCAGGTAATGGTACATTTGCTCTCTGATTACCTTTTCCTTTGTTTTACAAACTACACAAAGATATTCATTTAAAGTAGCTTTCTCTTTCCATACCTGCAGACTTTCAAAAATGCTCTGAGCTGAATCTAAATACTGTGATTGTGGCATTCAGTGTGTTCCTGACTGTAGAAAACAGCAATAAAGTAATTCATCCATTTAATCTAAAAGAGATTCCTGTACTTAATGATGGTAAGGCAAATATTGAGATATGTCTTTCCAATGTATGCAGCATTATAACTGCTACTTATGAAGTTAAAGACATAAGATAGATGGAAGAAGACTGGGACCCTGTGTATAAACCTAAAAAAGCCACATACTGGATTGATGCTGGTAAAAACTAGTCATACTTCTTTTGTGTTGTAATGAACTTTGTCATGTTATGAAAGCTTTTTACCAAGACAAGGAATGATTGGTCTAAGGTATGGTAGTTCCACAAAGATAATATCTTAAGGTACAATATGCTTTTTTAATGATAAAAAAATGTTATTCAGAGTCTTGCTGTTGACACCTATATGATGAAAAGCCATTTTCTCCTATAGTATCTTTGAAAGATTTGTTTATTCTGTAAAGACTCGTCCTTGGATATTCTAAATGTTGTGTTAATCAACCTTAAAATTCAGTTTGATTATGTACAGTTGGTAGAAATTTTACAACTTTTGTAGCAAGGCTTATGTGTTGATTTACTGTGCATTTTTGTTATGAAACTGATTCTATCATATCACAAAATGGAAGTCTGATTTGATTTTCGGTTTCATAAATTTGATTCTTGGATGTTAAAAAGTTGCATAGTCCAAGAAGTGTTTAATCTTGTATTTATATTTGAATACAATGTACACTGGGGAGTCCTAGTTGCCTTTTTTTTAGAAACATCATCTTTTACATCTTTGTGAGAGCAGTTTGATGAAATCTTACTGATTTCAAATGTTATTGTGCACATTTTTTGCTGTCTTTAACTTGGTAAAGGAAATTTATCATCACAACTAATAAATCAATTTAAGTTGGGGAACTTCTGTCAAGAAAAGAAGTTTTGGTAATGAGAATTTCCAAGTCAGGGTAAAGCAGACCAATCATTCCAATCTTCAAAACCCCTATCGTGGACTTTACTGAACAAAAAATAACTAAAATTTTCCATGTAATTGTTCTACCCCTAAATGCTGGAAATTAACAACTGATAGAAAATGTACACAAACTTCTGATGTGTATTAAACAAAGGCATAAATTTTTGTAATTAGCAATTTGTACAATACAGGAAGAGAGTTCTATACTTGTAGAACCAGATCTTGAACAATTTTACTTTCATACAGGTTTTTAATTTTCCACAAATCTGTATTCACAGTTTCATCAGTTAGATTACTCCATTCAGCTACCCTTTCATACTGTGGAAGTATTCCACATCTTTTGTATTTTGATTCTTTTTTTTCATGTAGTCCCTTTTCATGTTTTCTCATTGGTCTTTCCTTTTTAAAGAACTGCTTATTGACATAATCAAAATTACTTAGAAATGTAACCCTACCTGAAAACCTGGCTACCTCATTGTGCACAAAACAAGAAAAAATATTACACACACACACATTTTATTTGCATAGAATTATAGCTCTGTCTGCAGAAGTATGAAAAATGAAAAATAAATCCATTACCATCACACCCCATGGCAGAGGGTTAAACTTTATGAAAGCTACGCTTAACGTGTAATTAAAAAGTAGCACCGAAAACAAAAAATGAAAACATTCTTATGAGGTTAAAGATGCACCTGCACAGCTATGAAAACAAAATTTAAAAATATATTCATTTATCTTTGTTTTGCTGTGGTGTAATGTGTGTAATGTTGGAGTTCACACTTGGTTCAGTTCAAGAGAGTTATGAAATCTTGTCTCACATGATGCATGTTACAGTTGATCGTAAACCATCAAAAGATATATGTCAGTTGTAGGGTTAAAAATTGCATACCTCATTTTCTCTCTCCCTGTGTTATATGTTTGTCTGTTTATGCTTATGGGGAGGGAGATGTACACATATGGATCTTGCTATATTCACTTTTCCTTCTCTAAATTTAATACATTACTCAGCTTTGTATTAGTTTCTATTGTATTCATGCATGCATATGTGTATAGTGTGCAATCTTTAAAACATGCTGCACTAGTGGGGAATGTTGAAGTATTCAACTTGCACAAAACTAAAATTTTCTTTTTCTTTATTTACAGAAATATCAGAACGGAGCTACACACCTCCTCTTCCAACAGATGAAGACATCCAGGAAATTGCATTAGCTGCTAAGGATTCTGAAGATGATGAAACAGATGATAATGGAAAGCCCCCCTGTCCTCAGCCTGCTTTAGCTGAAGAGAGTTCCATAGGATTTCTTGACCCTGGAACTCTAAAAAGACCAGCAAGAGATTCTAGTGAAAACATTCAGACTAAAAAGTGCCGTATTAATGTGTTGGATCATGCTCCAGCTGCTGAATCGGCATACCTAAATGAGGAACCAAGTAGCCCACCAGAGGAAAGCTTTGTTGAAGTATCTTTAGATCAAGAATCCATGCTAGCTGAGCTTAATCGCCAGATAGAAGAACACAAAAAGGAATTAAGTGAAATGCAGAAGACAATAGGTAATGAAGAAGAAGAACCATATAGCCCCTCTCGTGCTCATAGCCCTCCTCCTTCAGGAGGTGAACAGTTCAAACTTGACACTTCTAAAATCAGTATTCCATCCAATTTACAAGAAATACTTGATAACATCAAGCAGAAAGAAGCTGAAATCAAACAAAAAGAGCAAGAAATTAAAAGAAGGTTAAGCTTAACAACAGATCCTATTGTGATGAACTACGGTAAATATCAGGAATTTGAAAGGGAAAAAAATAAAGATAGTATTGCCTCTACAGGTAAGGGTGACGTGGATTTACGGCCATTGCTCCAAAAGTGTAACAAAGATAACAAAACTGATGTAGACTTGCGAGTTCTGAAAAATACAGATGATAAAGAAAAACCTTCAAGTGAACTGGATTCAACATTGAATACTGATGAAGACATAGATCTTAGAATAAGGGATCCACGCTTATCTCGGGTTCAAGCTACAGCTACCATGGAAGCTGTAGAAAAGGGTAAAATCTTGAGTAAAATGAGTGATGAAGAATTAGTTGCTAAGGCTTTAGAGATGGAAGATAATGGCAAAAGCAGTGGGAGCAGCAGTAAACAGTCTCATTCTGAGATAGGAGCTGAATCTCTGTATCAACCAGTCCAACCTCCCTTTGTGCAATCTGGTCTGAGTACTGGATATATGCCACATGGGGGACATTTAATGCTACCTGATGGAATGACTTGTTCACTGGGACCATCCCAGCCATCTGGTTTAACAGGTCACACACCATATATAAGTTCAGTTGGACCCCAACAACCACTGGATCTGTATGGACCCCAGGGAGGAAGACTACAGGGTCCAGTAAGACATTCAGGTCCACATGGTCCTGCAGACCATTCAGATCCTCATGACCCTCTGGGTCATTCAGGTTTGCATGGGCCTCCAAACCACTCAGGTCCACATGGCCCTCTAGGTCATTCAGGCCCACATGGCCATTCAGGCTATTCAGGTCCCCATGGTCCTCCTAGTCATTCTGGTCCACATGGGCCCCCAAGCTACTCAGGTCCCCATGGCCCTTTGAGACCAAGATATTCAGATAGTGTATGGGAGGGAGGAAAGAATTATAGTGGCAGGGGTTGGGGTCATCATTATAACAAGCCAAGAGACAGAGACAGAGAACGAGATCGGGAAAGAGATTGGTACAAAAGAACAAGTAGAGACAGAGGACGTTCAAAGTTTCAGTACATGAGTAGGAATAGACGTGAAGGAAGAAATTCTGGTCATGATAGGATCAGGGATAACCAGTACCATGAAAGGCGTGAGAGAGACAGAGACAGAGATCTCCCTTATGATGACCATGAGAGTGGTAGAGACAGCCCATATCCAGAAATAGATTATTAAGTATTATGTATAGCTGAAATTATGGGACAGAAAACAAATTGTAATTATAGTTCTTTTGAAGATTCATACATAATTTTTTGAAGACAATACATGAAAAGTACTAGCTCTTAGCAGTAATTACTATCATACACAAACTACAAAGTGCAGTTTGTAGTACATTCCCAGCCTGACTCTGCAGCGTATTGTCTTGTGCATTACTGTCAGTGGCCAGTATAGCACTTGCTCATATTGGGCAGTTATAGAGAGGTGTATATAATACATTTCAGAAAAGTTACTCACCTGTTGTAAGAATGTTCATATAAACTGTAAGACAGTGTGAATGTTCAAATCACAAATAAATTGTGGGACAGTTTAGCTGGTTGAAGAGTGTACATCAGTAAACATTGTATACTGTTACCTCTGTACCAGAATAAAAGTATTCAAAAATTGTGCATAACATGAATATTTGAAATGCCTTGTACTCCACAGTGGTAAGTGCAGAATGCAGAATGGTTAGGTTACAAATTAAAATGAATTATATTTAAGAATTATTTGTACACATGCAAAATCATCTCTGAAATGGAAACTATGATTTAACAAATGTGAATATATGGCTTTTGTTAACCATGAATTACGTATGATGATTGACAAATATAAGATGTAACTTTGTCACCCGAAACTTTGCTTTAATGAGGAGAGTGTTTGGTGGAAAACTGTAAATATGTAGTGTATGGAATTTTAGTGTAACATATTGAGTAAGGAATTTTTTTTTTTTTTTTTTTTTTTTTTTTTTTTTTTTTTTTTTTTTACATAGTCATATACGGCTGCTTACTCCTTGTTACCATAAAGCCAAGCAGATTTCTAGAGTCATGGCCAGAAATATGTAAGATTTGAGTGTTGTTTGAAGAGCTATATGCACTTTGTTGAAGTGTTTCTTGGGCATTTACCCTTTTAATATAATGTATATTTTTTCTGCAGATGATTGTGGGGAAGAAGGTATCTATATGACATTTTTTATGTAAAGTGTATATATATATATATATATATATATATATATATATAT
>JAYMFT010257365.1:0-10817 GCA_038088735.1 Panulirus argus
AAGGACCAGTCTGGTCCAGCGGCCAGGACCAGCCTGACAAGCGACTGGAAATGCTGGCCATCTGTGAAGGCCACTCTATAATAATAATAATAATAATAATAATAATAATAATAATAATAACAATAACAACAACAATAATAATGGCCTTTCAACGGAGAGGTCCTTGGAAAACACGGTTTGTTGGGGTAGGTCAAGTGTGGACATATCTTTTATTAGAGTCAGCCAGACTCTCTCTCTCTCTCTCTCTCAGGGGCACGTTGATCTAACCAATCCCACCAAGTAACGATGACGCACCTTGTTCGTATCGACCAAATTCATTGAGAGCGTAGCGCATCGTACCCAAGGAGTCAAAAAGTTCGGTGCACCCAGAGGAGGTTACGTCGTCGTGCTCAGGGGAGGGGGGGAGGTTACGTCGTCGTCGTCTCCAAGGGGTTACGTCGTCGTAAACAGGGGATCAAGTGTTCGTAACGGACATTTAATTCCTCGTGCGCTCCACCTCACACGCGCCTTACGAGGGCTTCTGGCGGTCGTCTACTCCTACAGATGGGTCTCAGACCAACCTACCGTCTGGCTTCTCTGGTCGACCAGACCAAACTACCTTTTGGCTTCTCTGGTCGACCAAACCAACCTAACTTCTGGCTTCTCTGGTCGACCAGACCAACCTAACTTCTGGCTTCTCTGGTCGACCAGACCAACCTAACTCCTGGCTTCTCTGGTCGACCAGACCAACCTACCTCCTGGCTTCTCTGGTCGACCAGGCCAACCTACAGTGCGTTTTCCTAGTGGTTGCGGGCAACGTGTTAAACATAATCTAGGGCTCTGGACGTTTTCAGTATTTCCCCTTACGTTGCATCTTGTATTTCCAGCGGTAAACTTGTTGTGTCCCACGGCCCGTCAAGCCTTCCAGGATATTCTTCCTCGGGTGTAAATTACGACACATCTCTCGCGTCTGATCTGGAGAGAGAGAGTACAGCCTCAGTGATTCAAGCCGTTCCCCAGCGGTTTGCAGCATCTTACCGAGTCAGTCATTGTGGGTGGGATTCGGAATAAAAATAAAAATCTTTCCGCACTTTCTAAAAGATTTCGGACGCACTCGAAGGCGATAGCAGCACTACCGTACTCTATTCGTACTACAGGACTTGCCGCATGCCACTGATTCCGATACATATATCGTCACCAGTGGACACCTCCCGCCCCTCACCCACCCATTGACAGGTGGCACGACACATGGTAAGTGTCATTCAAAACCTTTCCGGGAAGGTGAGGTATGTCCTTCTGTCCCGGGTCAATGAAGCAGGCTGGGCATCGATCACCTGTTTCTAGCCCGGTGGCACCTCATAACCAAGGCACCAGTGTCACAAACACCAACGCCAGGGAGTCGTAAGAGAAAACCTCCCCCCTCCTCCCTCACGACAACGGTATGAGAAACAGAGACCCCCCCCCCCATGACAACAGGAGAAACAGAGACCTCCCCATGATTGTAGTAGCATAAAAAAAAAAACGACCTTCCCATGATAACACTAACAACAACACAAAAAAATGGGGTTGGAGACCTTACCACAGGTCTCCCTGGTCCCCCCCCCACAGAAACACCAAGACAAGTGTGGTGTGGTGTGGTGTGTGTGTCGGGGGGGAGTGGGGAGGGGGGTGTAGAGACCTTACCACCGGCCTGGCCAGGTCCCCACCACCCACAGAAACGCCAGGTGGGGGACGGGGACCCACAGAATGTAGGTTAGCGCGAGCCGCTTCGCTGCTTCTACACCTGCGACCTCCACCACCCGCTACTCTCCCTCTCTCTCTCTCTCTCACTCTATCTCTCTCTCAAGCGACAGCAGCAGCAGCAGCAGCTGAAAATGATTGAGTCCTGATGTTACCAGAGTCACTGGGCCGCTCTTGTAGCGGATGTGACTCGCCAATTACTCATCATTACCCGGGAGTACGTCTGTACATACACGACCCCCCCCCTCCACATACACACACACATACCTTCAGCAAGTACTCGACATTACCCCCGCGAGTAACGGAGTGCAATATGGCCACCAGGAGCTAAAGCATTAGGAATAAATGACCAAATTCAGAACAGAAGTTTATATCCAAATGAGCACGACTCTACGACCCTTGGGCACGACTGTTCGGCCCTTGGGTATGAAGGCCTGGCGTCCTGACGTGACCCTTAACAGTGACAGGTCAAAGGCTGAGCCATCATGCCCAGTGGTCGTACCCTTCGTGCCCAGTGGTCGTCCCGTCGCGCCCAGTGGTCGTCCCGTCGTGCTCACGGAGTTGAATCATAACAGGAGGGTTAGCGTTCATCAGAATGTATTACTACAACACCCAGAGTATAAACAGGACCACAACACCCTCCATGCAACAACACTAGCGAGGTCTCGTCGGACTATAGGTGGCAGGGCAACGTGGGAGGGTATGGGGCATATACGTCCACTGGGATGGGAGTTCCTGTGGGAGATACACCCGACCCTGCCTGACCTGACCTGACCCACCCAGTTCAGCGCGTGGGGCCTGACGCGTACCACCGGCAGGTCCCAGCGAGTACGTGTACTGGCGCACACACCAGAGGGGAAGCACACACACACACACACACGGACCTACGTGGTGTAGTGGTTAGAGATCCTGTCGGTGAGTTAGCACCGGCCAGCATGGGGTTCGAATCCCGGGCGTGGCAGTGGGCCAGCCCAGGCGTTCATCCTCCCCTCCGAACTGGCTGATAAATGGATACCTGTGTGTGTGTGTGTGTGTGTGTGTGTGTGTGTATGTAGACACACACAGCAGTAAAGACATGGTACATATATACAAGTTTACGAGAAGGGAGCAAGGCGGGTGTAAAACTCTCTCGCCGTGACGTCAAAATACTTATCACACAAACGAGCTTCAGTGTGATTACGAGGTAAATAAGGATGTTTAAAAAGAGCCGAGGTGAGACCAGACTCGGGGGAAAGATACAATCGCGGAGACCAGACGGAGCTCAGCAGTTTATACGGTAACATAAACTGGGGAATACGGAGTTCAGCGGCCGGAAACGAGGACATTGTGGTGAGAGGTTCTGCGAAATTTTACGACGAGAGAAAAGGAACAAGGGGTTCCGTCAGCCCCCAGAATAAATACAAGGGGGATGGAAGGTCGAGAAAAGAGGGAGAGTTGGTTGAACCAGAGATGTGCTGTGATGAAGATATATGCGTCACTCTAGCCAGCCAGAATTTATAAGTGAGCCAGAAAAAAAGATAAAAAAAAGAGGAGGAGGAGGGAAAGAAAGTAGGAGAAAAATAAAGGAGAAAAGGCAAAGGGATAAATCCAAAACATTTCCTTAAACTCATCGTGAGTAAATTGTCAATGAAGTCCAAGAGCAGACTACGGGATTTTGAGGGTGACAAACACATGATGGCGCAGCGAAATGCCAGGAGCTAAATGACGGTTTCAAAGGTGTTTTCGCGCTGGACACCACCGCTGCCACAATACCAGTGAGATGGAATAGGGATGGAGGTTCTTGGGGAAAAGCCTCGAAATATCTAGATGGGTCAGAGGCAGAACGCTACAGGTTCCTGACCCGTATAAGGCTCGTGGTCCTGATGAAATTTCTCCCTCTGTGCCGGACGCGTGTAGGGGTGACGCTTGGGCCAGCCACTTCGTATTCAGCTCAAGATGTCGGCTGCCGAGGGTTTGGAAGAGGACAGCCATCATATCATCTACCTACTAGGAGATCGGGAGGAGGCGCCGAGCTATACAGACCAGTCTCCCTGACGAGCGTGGTCTGGGAGGTGGACTAGGAGGAGATAATCTAGAGAGGAAACGGACACGATTTCTTGAAGGGGGAGTCGCTGCTCAAGCTTGTGACAGACAACGGGAAACGTGCGGTCGCCGCCCAATGTGCTCGCCTGGGAAGACTCAGAGGAGAGCAACACATGCGGCACCAGACTTATGAGAGCTGAGTTACCGGGAAGGGAAGAGAGATGAGAGGGGGGTGACCTGATCAAAACCTTGACGTAACCAGCACGATGTAAAAAGCGAACAGTTCCTCGAAAGAACAACCAAAGAACATAGCTAATACGAAAACAGACCAGATAACACAGCTAACGTGAAAATAAACAAGAAATTTATAAAAAAAAAAAAAAGACGTAGAACGGTACTTTTACAACACGAGAGTGGACGATATAAAGACACGGTCCATGCAGACAGCAGTACAGAAATCTGTAAAGTTGTTGTGTAATACGAGAGCGATCGAGAGACGAGGAGGCCCTCACGCGAGTATATAACCCCCTCCCCGTACAGTACAAGCAGATCATTACAAGCAAGCAAGATCTCTCATGGCTACAAGGATAACCAGCACCAAAAGCTGCGTCCACGGCACTCTCGGTCCTCATCACTACCTTGTGGCAACCCGACCCGATACTGATAACAAGAGATAACATAACACACATGTTTGTCCCACGATATACAAGAGATAGCGGGAGGCTAGCCAAACGTCTCGGGGTGTCTTTAAAAATGATATCCAGAAAACTGTGCGTGAGAGCAGTGCTGGCGTTACGGCTCTGACACGTGACCTGTGACACTCACTGTTACACCGCCCGTTTAACAGGCACAATACTCTGCCGTTAGAATCAGCGTCCCCTCCCCCCACACCCAACGGTAATCGTCGTAATAATCAACTACCGTGATGTGTGATTTAGCTGCGAGGCGCGGGGGAGGGGGAGGGGGAGGGGGGGGGGTGTTCAAAGAAGGCTGGCCCCCTGTGCCGTCGCTGTAGTGAAGGATCTGGACCAGCCGGACCCATCGCTGTGGCAGACGACCTGGGCCAGACACATAACCAGCCGTGGGCGGTGCGTATTATGAAGACGTCATCTCGCCACCACAGCTGCGGCGAAGAATTTTCCTGGAGACTCCCGCCCCCGCCTGCACCCACCACTCCAGCGCATGGGGGAGGTTTTAATAACATCCACAAGCAGTGGCAGAATGACAGTAACAGTAATAGTAATAATAGTAGTAGTAGTAGTAGTAGTAGTAGTAGTAGTAGTAGTAGTAGCAGTAGTAGTAGTAGTAGTAGTAGTAGTAGCAGTAGTAGTAGCAGTTATAGTAGTAGCGGAAATAGTAGTAGCAGTAGTAGCAGTAGCAGTAATAGTAGTGGCAGTAGTAGTAGTAGTAGTAGTAGTAGTAACAGCAGTAGTAGTAACAGAGGCAGCAACAGCAGGCAGTAGGAGCAACAGGAAGAATAACAACAGAAAGCAGCAGACAGCAACAGACGGCAACAGAAAACAGCGACAGCAGACAGCCAGACAGATTGGTTGTGGACCCAGCAAAAGAACTTTGGGGTCGGCGTCATAGCATGACTCTGACCCCAGCGACCAGTCACAACATCTTTGCCTGCTCTCTCTCTCTCTCTCTCTCTCTCTCTCTCTCTCTCTCTCTTTCCCCCCCCCTGGAGACGCGTGTGGCACAGAGCCACACGCTTACTGAGGACGTGCTGTCCTTGGAGTCGACTCCTGAAGAAGGCGCTGAAGGTCTCAGGACGACTGGTTGACGGTGCCGAAGACTCCCTCAGATGACAGGGAGCGACGCGCTGACGAAACAACGCTCAGAGAATGCCGATCGGAGAGGCGTCTCTCTCATGAATCAGGCTTCTTTTTCCTCTCTTAGATAGATAGATAGACAGATAGACAGACAGATAGACAGACTGACAGACAGACAGACAGAGACAGATAGATAGATAGGTAAATAGATAGATGGATTGACAGACAGATAGATAGATAGATGGATAGACAGATAGATAGATAGATAGATAGATGGATCGATAGATAGATAGATGGATAGACGGATAGATAGATGGAGAGATAGATAGATAGATAGATAGATAGATAGATAGATAGATAGATAGATAGGTAGATAGATAGATAAATAGATTGACAGTTAGATAGATAGACAGATAGATAGACAGATAGACAGATATATAGATGGATAAATAAATAGATGGTTAGATAGACAGATAAATAAACAGATAGACAGATAGATGGATAGATAGACAGATAGACAGATGGATAGATAGACAGATAGATAGATAGATATTTAGATAGACAGATAGACAAATAGATAGATAGATAAATAGATAGAGATAGACAGATAGACAGAGATAGATAGACAGATAGATAGGTAGATAGATAGAGAGATAGATAGAGAAACAAACAGACAGACTGGCAGACAGACAGATAAATAGATAGATAGATAGAGAGATAGATAGAGAAACAAACTGACAGATAGACAGATAAATAGATAGACAGATAGATAGACAGATAGATAGATAGATAGACAGACAGATAGATAGACAGACAGATAGACAGAGAGAGAGAGTACCAGTCAACCTGCGACGAGAGACTTTGCCCAGAAGGCAAGGGCTAGCGCGTGGCGCTCACCGCAGGAAGATCTAAGAGTTAAAAAACAGGAGTCGTGCGAGTTGCTTGTTGTCAAAGCGTGTGTGTGTGTGTGTGTGTGTGTGTGAAAGAGAGAGAGAGAGAGAGAGAGAGACGCCCGCTCCAATTGTGTCGGCTCGTCGCTCTAAGAATAAATCTCAATTGCTCACGAGACACACGTACCCTTGCCCACCGACGGCTTGCAAGGTCAAAACAAGGGCTATACATTCCCCTCCACCGGCATGGGGCGCATTACGGCTCCCTGGGGGCCGTAATGACCGTAGATTAATTAGGTGGCAATTACCGAGGTCATTACACGAGATCAACACAACGAGACGGTGTGTTTGAGTGAGTTGTGAGGTCGAAGGGTCGTAAGTCGAGCTCAGGGGGTCGTAAGTCGAGCTCAGGGGGGTCGTAAGTCGAGCTCAGGGGGTCGTAAGTCGTGCTCAGGGGGTCGTACCGTCGCACGACCACCATGACACAGACGCACTGGCTAGAGTGGCGTCCGTCTAAAGCAAAGTGGCGTAGGAACACAAGTCTTACAAAGCCAAACTGTGTTCCAGTCCGTGCCACTCTGTTCCAGACACCGTAACATTAATCACAGTCGTATAGCTCGACATGTGACGTTACCATCTTATGGGTGACACAGTGTGACGATCACGCACGGTCGGGCACCGTAACAAAACCCCGTCACGCAGTAACAGCGTGGAGAGGACCTAGAGACAACGTAGAGAGCAGTGAACAGTGAAGTCGTTGAGAGGGTCACTGTCACGCAGTGAGACCACAGACGGTGACCGGATGGCGCCCTGGTGCTGTGGCACCGTTGAGCCCAGGAATTCCACAGCTGTGCCACAGAAGAACGGCACAGTCACGGACAGTTACAAGGGGGTAGGGGCGGGGCGGGGCGGGGGGGCACAGAGTGGACCCCCTGTAGGTGGTGTCAAAATTATTTTGATTACTATGAGGCAACGGCCATGGACTGTGCCACAGAGAGCCCTGGACTGTGCCACAGAGAGCCATGGCGTATCGCCAAACAACTCCGGAGATTTAGGAAGGGTGACAAAGGGGGGTCTTCCAACAACCACTCCTCCTTCCCCCTTTGGAGGTAAAGTGGCTGATGCAGACGGACGGCACTACCCTCCCCCCCCCCTCCACTACCACCACTACCTCCACCACTCTCTCTCTCTCTCTCTCTCCAACACCACCACCACTCCTTCCTCTCTCACTCCCGCTCTCTCTCTTGCTGTTCCATTCGCCCCACTTCCTCCCTTCCTATTCACTCCCACTCTGGCTGTTCCATTCGTCCCCCCTACTCCCTCGAACTTTCTCTCTGTTCCATTCGCGCCCCCCTTTCTCCCTTTCCCCTTTCCCCTTCCCCTTAGCCCCCTGCACGCCTGAGGCGAGGGTAAGTGGGATGTGGGCGAAACTTAACGAGACTTTATGAGCAAAAGACAAGCCGGAAATATGGCCAAATGACCAGACATGAAAATTGTCGTACGTCAAGAAAAAAAAAAAAGCACTTCTAAAATGGGATGAGGAGAGAAATATGGAGCTTCTAGGAGATAAAGAGACGACTCTAGAATAGGAGACATGGCTAGGGTACATTAGGCAAGGAAACGACTCTAGAATAGGAGACATAGCTGGGGTACATTTGGCAAGGAAACGACTCTAGAATAGGAGACATGGCTAGGGTACATTAGGCAAGGAAACGACTCTAGAATAGGAGACATGGCTAGGGTACATTAGGCAAAGAGACGACTCTAGAATAGGAGACATAGCTAGGGTACATTAGGCAAGGAAACGACTCTAGAATAGGAGACTTGGCTAAGGTACATTAGGCAAGGAAACGACTCTAGAATAGGAGACATGGCTGGGGTACATTAGACAAGGAAACGACTCTAGAATAGGAGACATGGCTAGGGTACAGTAGGCAAAGAACAACTGAAGAACAATAACATAACTAGGGTTTACGTAGTGGGGTGAATATCTTAAAGTGGGGCAGAGTGGGTGCTTATGGGTAATTGAGGAAACCCCAAATGGGGTTCACGTGGCAGAGATAAGAGTTGGTCTCAGGCTCTGAGGTTGGGCGAGAGGACACTGTGTGGGGTTTTTGTCAGGTGGTGTTCGATACTGGGGTTTGTGTTGAAGCGAGGTAGATGGCACAAAGTGGGGTTTATTAGTGAAGGACACAGTGGGGTTTCCTAGTGTGGCAAGGTAGTGCACGCTGAGTGGGGTTTCTGGTGTTGGAGTGGACACTGAGTGGGGTTCTTAGTGGTGAAGGATTGTGGACACTGAGTGGGGTTTCTGGTGTTGAAATGGACACTAAGTGGGATTCCTAGTGGTGCAGGATTGCGGACACTGAGTGGGGTTCCTAGTGGTGCAGGACTGTGGACACTGAGTGGAGTTTCTGGCGTTGGAGTGGACACTGAGTGGGGTTCCTAAAGGTGCAAGAGAGTGCACATTGAGTGAGGTTTCTGTCGTTGAAATGGACACTGAGTGAGGTTTCTGGTGCTGGAGTGGACACTAAGTGGGGTTCCTAGACGTGCAGGATTGTGGACACTGAGTGGGGTTTCTGGCGTTGGAGTGGACACTAAGTGGGGTTCCTAATGGTGCAAGGTAGTGCACACTGAGTGAGGTTCCTGGTATTGAAGGATTGTGGACACAGAGCAGGCTTGCTAGTGGCGTAGGATAGTGGGTGGGTCTTGGACTTTGAGTGAGGTTGTGGAAGAATGTGATGTACGTGGGTGTACAGTGGGGGAGTGTAGTGTACGTGGGCGTAGAGTGGGGGGCGTGAATCGTACGTGGGTGTACAATGGGGTAGTGAAATGTATGCACGTGGGTGTACAGTGGACAGCATATTGTACACGAGCCGTGTGGGGTGTGTAATGTACATGGGTGCAGTGGGAGAGTGATATCTACATGTGTGCAGTGGGCGCGTGTTATGTACATGGGTGTTCAGTGGGGCTCAAAAACACCCAGATCGGGCAGAACTAATCGTCACGTCTCTTATGGTCTCATCAAATCTTTACGTGTTCTTAAGTGGTCTCGGAAACCACTTAAAGTAGAAAATACCCGGAAATAATCTGTTGATGGTGTTTTTTTTTTATGCTAAATCAACAGGCTGTCATGCCTACCTGTACTAGCTGCTACGTCACTTGATTATTGTGTGGCCATCGGCAACTCAAGAGTGGGCCGTTTTGAAACCTACTTCTTTCCCTACGCGTCGAAGCTTTGGAATTCTCTACCTTCTCATGTCTTTCCCAATAACTATGACTCGGCTCATTTGAAGAGACATGTTTTTCACTTTCTCAAAAATTTGTAAATACTTTCCCTGTCTGTTTTTTCCCCCTTTCTCAATTCTCTCTACATTTCAATTAAGGCCCATGGCCTTGATGTGGACTTATGTCCGTGACTGGAGCCTTCAACATAAGAAAAAAATACTTAGACAAATATTTCAATACTAATTTGAAACTCTACAAATGTTTTACAAATATTCTATGATATATTGAAGTTGGACTCTAACTAAATAGCTTTCTTTAAGCTTATTTTTTAAAGAGTTTACAATAACATTTTCTAAGACTTGCTAGATTTTAAAGATTTTCTCTTTTTTTCTACAGTAAAGGTTTTCTCCTAAAGCCATTAAAACCATAAAAAAAAGAAATAAAGATCTCTTGATTGGAAAGGATTGTATACACACACACACACACACACACACACACGTGTGAAACTGCCTCTCTGTATCGTGCAAACAGATAAACACACAGACAGACAGACACAGAGAGACAGACAGTCACAGACAGACAGACAGACAGACAGACAGACAGACAGACAGACAGACAGACACACAGACACACAGATAGACAGAAAGACAGACAGACAAATAGACACAGACACAGACAGACAGACAGACAGACAGAGACAGACAGACTGACTTCATTGCCACATTTCCCATCGATCCCATCATAAGCCCATCTATATAAACCTCATTACAGAACTAACGAGTGAAACACACACGAACACACACACACACACACACACATACTCACACATACACACACACACACACACATACATACACACACACACACACACACACACACACACACACGCCCCCTGTAACTGAAACATGACGATCCATATGTGAAAAAAAAAAGCTTACAACGAAATCCGGCTTCGTATCAGTCATTGCATGGGCGACAGGGTACAGCCACACGGTACACTAGCGGTACCGGCAGCGCCCGGGGGACAACGGTACACCTGTTCACCTCTCAGGTAACTCACCTGGGTACGACATGCCAGAGAAAGCTGGTTAGGTTCTTGGTGCCAGAACATGTGTGTGTGTGTGTGTGTGTGTGTGTGTGTGTGTGTGTGTGTGTATGTGTGTGTGTGTGTGTGTGTGTGTGTGTG
>JAYMFT010257376.1:0-24460 GCA_038088735.1 Panulirus argus
ATAAAAAAATAAATATATATATATATATATATATATATATATATATATATATATATATATATAAATATGTATATGCATGTGTATATATATGTTGATATGTATATATATGTATTGTCCATATATATGTGTGTGTATGTATGTGTATATGTGTGTATATGAGTGTCGTCATATCCATGATATCCATGTTGTGCTTGCAGTGGTGCAGTAGCATCTTAATTGGGATCACCATTGTGTAGGTAAGGAACTGAAGAAAATTTAGTCTTAAAAATTGTATTGATTGTTGCGTAATAAATTTTCAAGACAGGATTATCCATTTAGTGATGCTAAGTAGAAGGTTGTGAAGTTTTCATTGGCATCATATCTTGCTTTCCCTTTCAGAGCCTTAAAAAGAAAAATGTTGTTTAGTTATTTCCAGCACAGCAAGATAAGTTGACATCTCTTTTGTTTTACAGAAAAATATCCTTTCTGCCCTACATGAAACTGAAATTGCAGTTACAGTATTATTTTTTTTGCTGATTCAGTTTTGACTTCTTTTTTATTTCATAGTCTTGAATCCTCTGAAGAGCATATTCCTTTATCACCATATGTTGAGAAATTGCAGAAGAATTTGTCGAGAGCTACTTAAACAACTTCTTGCATGATTATTTAGAATACATCATTGTTGTAATGGAAAATGTGAATAAGTCTTTGGGTAAGCTGTCTTCACTAGTGATGGTTGCATATTTATTTTTCAGAAATTGCTTTTTAATCATTATAGCCTAAGTACTTGTTTGTACTTGGTATCCTATTGATGGTGCTCCTACCATACCTGCTCTTATTATTTCTTCTGGTATATGCTCTAACCAGTCCCTATTGCTGATGGCTATTTAGGTTAGAAAAGTGGAGATGTGGGAACTTTTCTATCTATGACTGACATTATTAGAAATAAGGTAGCAGGGAATCTTCTTTTGACAGTGTGACCTGGATTATATCCATTTATTAGGCTATTACTTTTCTTTTAATGTCAAACATGATGTACTTTGAGTGGATCACTAATTATTCATGCAAAATATGGAATATGGTGTCTTTAAAGCATTAAGAACTTTTGGTAAAATAATTTGTTAAGAGGAGATTCTTAACTGTTTCCATAAGTTTTACAGGTTTTAATTTCTGTTGTTAGGTTAATCTATGAAGCTAATGCTAGGGTTGCATTATAGGGTTGGGACAATTTACTTGTTTTTTCCCTGAAAAGGTTTTATGAGGATTTTTTTATCTAGCTGATACCTTTAAATGTAGCACTTTTATTTTAGAAATGCTTTTCATTTGTATATTAGTTTCATTCATCAAGCATATTGATTCTCTTATCATTTTACAGAGAAATCATTTGATTGTGATAGAAATCTAAAGGTTTATATGAATATTGTCTTTGACTTATAGAGGAGAATTACTGTCTAGACGGACCAGTATTGGGCCCACTGCTCTTTTTTGTTTATGCTTATGATTTGCCAGATGGGCTGAAAGTATATATAAATAGGTTTGGTTATAATTTAAAGCTTATGGATAGAATTTGAGGTTTTAAGAGGTACTGTAGCTTGAAACAAGATTTGGGTGAGTTGAGAATGTTGGAAGTGATGGGAATAAACCAAACTTTGGATAGCCTATTACAGTTAACTGGTTAAGGCAGCAAGAGTCATTCTAGGAAGAGGCCTGAATCACAGATATCTTGCTTAGTATAGAATTAGAAATCATTATGAAGAAAGTCATGATGAAATGCATTTTTTGTTGTTAGGTATTCAGATAACCTCTAGTTGTAAGGACTGAGAAATGTTATAGGTTGCTATGAGTCTGTATGTAACATGGTTACTGTCATGGACACCTTTTAAGAAAAAGCACAGGTTTATGGTATAATAGGTATAGCAAGTTGCATTAGCAATAATATAAGGAATAGAATGCAAAGAATGGAATCACTTTACCCCCTTTATCCTGAGGAACGAGAAAAATAATTCTACATTTTGAGCGCTTTAATGTAATCATAAATGTAATTCTTTGATTAAACAAGCCTAATGCTTCAGAAGGGTGTGATGCTCAAAGTTCAGTATCCTATTGTTTTGTTGAGACTTGCTTAATTCATTTCATAAATGATACACCTTACAAATAGTAATTTTCATGCTTGTTAAGCTTTTTATGATATTTCTGTTACATCACTGGGACAAGTGTGGAGGATTGGCTGTAGGCAATTTGATGGCTTAGTAAAATTTACCTGAGAGCTTTAGTTTTTTATCTGTAAATTTATGCAGATTTTACCTCCTGAAATAGGGGGAGAAAGAATATGTCCCACACATTCCCTGCGTGTCATAGAAGACAACTAAAAGGGATGGGAGTTGGGGGGGGCTGGAACTCCTACCCTACTGTTTTACTTTTTCAAAAGAAGGAATGGAGAAGTGGGCCAAGCGAGGATTTTTCCCTCTAAGGCTCAGTTATCTGTTGTTGATGCTACCTCACTGATGCAGAAAATGGCAAATGTGGATGGAAAAAATGCAAATTTGTTAGGTTTTCACTTTCTGATATTTTGCTGTTTCTTTATTGCTGTTGTGTTTATACCAAGAAAAAAAAAAAGAGAGGCTAACTGACTTTTTCTGCTTTAATTTCTTTGTACTCACATATAGTGGTGTTTTACTTTTCTTTTGTTTGTTTGCTTCTGTCCCTCTTTGTTAATGGGATAATCTTATTAAACCATTTCTGCAGTGATGAAATTTGATATGATGAATTGTGTCATTTCTTAATTTAGTTTATGAAATGGAATTGCTCTGATGTATTTTATGTCGGATTTATTTTGAACTTGATATGGTAGCCTTTTTTTTTAATTCATCCATGTAATTAGGAGATGGAACCATGCGAAAGACTTATGAAGCGGTTATTGTAGGCTGATCTGTCTACTCTGTTTATGGAATGTTGTCTCTTTACTAATTCTTGTGTGTGATTTATTGAATATATCATTCTGATGAATTTTGTTTATATTCATCTTGGTTTTGAAGTTGAGACACACTGGACACTTTTGAAAAAGGTTGTTATAGTATGTTTGCTTGACTGTCTCCATATTACCTGTATTAGATTTTATCCAGTTCTAAATATCTTTAGCGTAGTTCAGGTTTAGAAGTACCTTATGAAGTAGGTTAACAAAATGATTGTAGGTGCTGTGTGCACAGTAACACAATTGAATCATGTTTGACTTTATTCAAAAATTTACTTTGTTATAGTCTGTTTGGTTGAGGTATTTACATTATAGCAGTGGTAAATTATATCCATTTCTAGTCAGATTTAGCACAGCAACTTCTTCAGTTGGTGGTTACCCATGTTTCGACGTGCAGCTACTCAACACATAGTGAATGAGATTACTAGTATGATTGTTCAAGCCATTTACAAGCCATGTTTAAATCTAACTTAGTGACGGTTTTTTGTTGAAACTGAGTCTGGCTTAAGAAATGAAGTAGCACAACATCTTTTGCAAGGCTGCTGCATTCTGATTGATGGAGGTAATAACTTCATTAACACAGCCTTCTTTTATAAAAAATCCCTTTATTAATGATCAGCCTGGATTCAGAGTTGGAGTCACACCATCCATATATTAAGAAGCTGGTGTAATCTGAATGTTTGCTACAATATATGTCATAATGAGAATCATGTACATTTGAATAAAATTTTACGTGATGGCTTCTTTTGTGAAATCTGTTTGATAAATCTTTATCAGAGGGGATGGTGCCTGAGGACTTTTTGATGGTAGATGTCACTTTTGTATTTAAGAAAGGGGAGAAGAAATGTAAGCTGTACCAGTTTATCCAATTGCCCTCAGTGCTGAGGAAAAGAGGAATCTACAGTATTAATTGGGATAAGATTGGAAATTTTTTGGAATATAAGTTAAAGATTAGTGGTCAGTATGGTTTTAATAGCAATAGATCTTGTCTTACAAATTACTTGAATTTTTCAACCAGAATACTGTTAACAACTGAAATAGAAAAATAGTGTTTAATGTATGTTTTGACTTTAAAAGAAGTTGATAAAGCTTTGCATGAGGGATTTTATATAAAATAAATGATCATGGTATTGGAATTGAAAAAAGTGCCTGATTAAAAGACTGGCATATTAGCAGAAAGAAGTGAATGGTATTATTCGGAATACATCCAGATGATAAAGAGAAAATAGTGGTATACTACTAAATTCACCATGATGTCTGCTTCTTTTTATGATAAGTGCTGATAATCTAAAACTAGGCCTGCCTTTTGAAGACTCATAACCTTATCACTTTCTTTCACTCAATTTTTACTTTATTACTATGTATTTACAAGACTGGTTTTGTTGAGATTCAGTATACATACATATATGACTTTTCATAACTAGAATGAATAGATAAGAGAAATGGGATAACATCTGAGAATGATTCTAGAAGTATCCAAATCATGGATGAATTGTCAACATGGATGGAAAAGTAAATAAGTTTAATATAAATAAATGTAATGAAATGCATTTTAGAAATTGATATAAAAGAGCAGAGGATGTTTGGAAAGCTGCTTTCAGATTTGTTAACAGAAGGATCATGTGAGCAGATGTGGCCTTTCTTGTTCTGTTCATGGCACTATCTCACTTATGTGGGAAATGGCAGTAAAGTATGAAAATGAAAGAAGAATTATCTGAAATCCTTAAAAGCAACATATAGCTGCCACCCAGAAATATAAACATCAGAAACCATAGCTAGAAATTATTCTTGTTGTTATGCAGTCAGTTTTGGTCTCAACATTATTAAAAAGACCAAAATAAGACTTGAGATAGTGCAGCAAAAGGGCACAATGGTTAATACCATGACTAAGAAACAAGCCTTGTACAGAACTCTTGATTTGGGAGGAGCATTGTGGTTTCAGAAGCTGTGGAGGATGTATGAATCAAGTGTTTACTTTAAGGAATGCATATGAGAAATACTTTGAGAAACAGATGAATTTTTATGTAACATTTATGGATCTGGAGAAAGCATATGATAGGGTTGATCATGATACCATGTGATAGGTCTTAAGAGTATATGGAGTGGGAGGATAGCTGCTAGAAGCAGTGAGAAGTTTTTTCAAAGGTGTAAGGTATGTGCATGAGTAGGAAGAGAGGAGAGTGAATGGTTCCAAGTAAATGTTTGTATCTGGCAGGGATGTGTGATGTCACCAAGGTTGTTAAGTTTGTTTATGGGTGAAGTAGTGAGGGATGTAAATGTGAAAGTCATAGAGAGAAGGTGCGAGTATGGAGTCTGTTAGGGATTAGAGGGCCTAGGAACAGAGTCAGTTGTTGTTTTCTGATGATACAACCCTGTTGTTGGATTCTAGAGAGAAACTACAGAAGTTGGGTGAGTTTGGGAGAATGTAAGAAATGAGGAAGTTAAGAATAGATATGAAAAAAGCAAGGTTATTAGGTTTAGCAGGGCTGAGGAACAGTTTGTTTGGGGTTTGAGTATGAATGGAGAAAAATTTGAGGGAGTGAAATGTTTTAGGTACCTGGGAGTGGACATGGCAGCGAATGGAACCATAGAAGTGGCAATGCGTCATTGGGTGGGTGGTGGGGCGAAGGTTCTGGGAGCACTGGAGAATGTGTGGAAAGAGAGAATGTTATCTGGAAGGGCAAAAATGAACATGTTTGAAAGAATAGTAGTTTCAACAATATTGTATGGATGTGAGGGATGGGCTATAGATAAAGTTGTGTAGGGGAGGGTGGATGTGTTGGAAATGAAATGTTTGAGGACATTATGTGGTTTGATTGAGTAAGTAATGAAAGGGTAATAAAAAGTGTGGTTGAATAGGGTGTGCTGAAATTGTTTGGAAATATAGAGAAAATGAGATGTGGAGGGAACAAGGAGAATGGGGAAACCAAATTGGAGATGGGAAAATGGAGTAAAATGGATTTTAAGTGATTAGTAGGGTTAAAGATATGCATGAGATAGAGTGAATTGGAAAGATGTGGTATATTGAGGTCGATTGTGCTGTTAATGAATTAAACTAGGGCATGTGAAACATCTTGGATAAACCATGGAAAGGCCTGTGGGGCCTGGTTATGGATAAGGAGCTGTGGTTTCAGTGCATTACACATGACAGCAAAAGAATGGAAGTTAGCGCATGTGGCCTTTCTTCATATGTTCCTGGCGCTACCTTGCGAATGCGGGAAATGGCAGTCGGGTATGAAAAAAGAAAATAAACAAGTCATGTGAGGAAAGGTTAAGAGAACTCATGTTATTTTCTCTGCATGAATGAAGGCTATGGGTTGATGTAAAAGATTTCAGGATAATCCAGAGACATGACAGTATAGAAAATCTGTTCAGGTTTCACAGGGAGCCTTTGATTAGTAGCTGGCTAAACCTTTAGTTAAAATGTTTCTTAAAAATAGATGTTTCTTAATAAATAATTGAAACTTAGGTTAAGGTGCCTGATCATTTTTTTGATTAGTTCTCATTAGCTAGGAGGAAGCATATGAAGATTCACAGTCCATTTAGTAGGTAATCTTGCAGTCCATTAGGTCATCTTTTAGCTGTATATTCAGTGTGCTACCTTTTTCTTTCTCTCAAGATTGAAAGAATCAGACTTTCCCAGTCCTGCTTAGGTTATTCATTGATTTGTAAAAATCTGAATTATTCATACTTTAAGTAGCTAGTACAGAACCTTAATGAGACTGAACAAATGTATCCTTTCCTGTTGATATTATAGCATTACTAAGAAAACTGCATTATATTAGTACCTGTAACAAAACTAATGCTATGATTAGAATAAAAGTTTTACTATTCTGTATCATTGTATAGTAAAGATACCATGTCTGTAATGTCATGTTACAGAAAATTTTTTAATACTGAGCTCTTCCCTCTTGTGCCTAATGTTACTCTCATTCTCAGGTGCTCTTGAGTTAACCCCCTTTTTTTTTTTTTAATATTTGCCCATTTTTTTCAGTACTCTAAACACATTTTGTTTTATTAGTTACAATAGTTATATGTTTCTTATTTTTCTGTAAGAGGAAGGTTAACATTTTAGTATCAGTTATTTAATCCTTTGTATATTTATTTTAGCAAATAAGTATTTTTATACTAAACAATTGTTGGTTTGTAAGTAATGACTTTGTATACCAGTTCATTTTTATGATGTGTACAGATAAGCCTTATCTAACTGCTGAAAAGCTTAAACACTAAAGCATTGCTTTATGCATAATGGTGGTACTGGTTTTAACAGAAAACAAAACCCACAAAAATCCATCATGCCATTGTACATTGCAGGAAGCTACATGGCTATGCCTGACTTAAATATGGTCTTCTCTCACCGGAACACATCGCATCATGAGGGTACAGGTACACAGAATAATCTGAATCACATTGTAAAGAGGCTTGAGAACTACCAGTGGTGTAACAGATAAGGGACCTAAGTGGGTGTTTAATAAACAGCTAAGGGCACAGTGGATTGTAACATTACTGAAATACCTACATACGTGCTGCTATGTTTATGGCTAATTAGTTGACTCACATTTCTTCAGAGATTAGTCCTGACTTCACCCCTGACCAAGATGTTTTTAACAATACATTTGTCTAACTCTTAGATTATAACTCAAAACAACAACATTCATTTTGTATAGTTATTAACAAAAATGCTTGCTTAGTTGGTATGGGAATCATTGCCAGATATGCTAAAATGCTCATAAAGAATGTATTAAAATGTAAAGAGTAGCATAGAATCTTTCATATTTACTGTTCACATGAAATTGAAAGAATGCATTGCACTGGTAATACTTGCAAATTTCTTATGTTGTCAGTCTAATGTTATATGTACAAATATTGTTTTTTCCCACATGGGTTCGGTTGATGAGCAAGGAAAATTAGAGAGTTCACTCCTAATAAGAATGGTAAGGTTGGATCCTTTTGATAATCTGTGGGTAAATCCATCATCCATCCTTAAAGGTAGGATCACCCCTGATTTCACTCTCTGTTTGTTGCTGTCTCCTTTGAAGCCAAAAGGTCATGCTACAAGTCTGAAGTCATGACTTTTCTGGATGAATATATTGAACACATTTACCAATCTATGCTCAAACCAGCAAGAATACTAGCCTTTGATAATTTTTTGTGGACTTTTTCACCTTACATGACTTTTGTATTGCTCTCACATCTGGGATGGCTCTAGCTCAGCATCCTTACTCGACAGAGTTGAGTCAAAAGCGATCCAACATATAAATTCTATAAATTCTTCCAGACTAACTTCTAAACTTGACCCGCTTGCCCTACACCACAATGCTGGTTCACTTTCCATATCCTATAGATATTACTATGGTTTTTGCTCCCAAGAGCTGGCTGCTTCTGTGCCCCCACCACTAGGTGGAACACAGAGAGTACTCAGCAAGCTGCTGTTTCACATGATTACTGTGTGGCTGCTGGCAATTCACAGGTGGGCTGTTTTGATAACCATTTCTTTCATTACACTTTGAAGCTGTGGAACTCTCTGCCCTCTCATGTTTTTCCCAATAACAGTGACTTGGCACTTTTTAAAAGACAGGTTTTTCATTTCCTCCAAGATTCGTAAATGCTTTCCCTTGTCTCATCTTTTTCCCTTTCATAATCCTTTCTATATTGCAAATAAGGCCTGGCCTCGTTGTGGACTTTTGTTCATGACTGGAGCCTCCAATGTCAAATGTAACGTAACCTTCTCAACAGTTAGAGAATCTTTTTCTTGGGAATTTTCTTTTTCTCACATAAGTTTATTCTCAGAGTAAGGTGTTTATATATGAAGGATTCAGAGTATCCAGGATTGTTTACAGTTGTTTGACTGTTATAACTTCAGTGTTTTTGTTTATTTATGTGTCCTTACACATTTTATGTTTTGGATTCTCCATGACTATGTTTTTCAAGTGAATCAAAGTTTAAGGTGTATTTTGTTTCATATATGATGTTTTAAACTTGGTTCTTTGTTAGGCCACAGACATTGGCTACAGTTGCAGTGCCATCTTTTGGCAGATTAGGTATATAGTGACATCCTTTTGGTACTTTTGTGTTTGTAGTTTCTCCCATAATGTCAGAGCCTTTACTTTTGAAGCACATAAATTTAAGTGCAAAGTATTTGCTTCGGCAATAGAATTTGATTCAGCTGCCCATATACTGAATTTGGAACGAAACAATATATATTATGCAAAGATGATATTGAAATGAGTAAAGCATGCCACAATGTTGACCCAAAGATATAAGTATGGGGAAAAATAGTTTTTTGAAGTAGTTTTCATATGTTTCTTTTGAGCAGTAATTATGTTTCATCATGAAATGTCACAATTCTGTATTTTACATTTCAAACAGAGAGGCTTGATGCACTCTTATCTGTTTATCAGGATTATTTATTGCTCTTTTGCAGTTTGGGGAATTTTATAATCCCATAAAAGATAATGTATTTCCTCTTTTGTTTTCCCTCTATTTCTGTTCCTTTGTCATCTTCCTTAGGAAGCTGTATTTTGGATATAGAGAAAGGGAACAAATTCTTAGGGTTTTTGAAAATAACTCAAATAACTCATTTCTTTGGTAACATGACCCTGTAAAAGGATTCATTGTACAGGCGATTGGTCTTGTGTTTTCAATCTGTAGACGTTTATCGTTTTTTTTTTTTTATGTTCTGTATGTTAATGGTAACTTTCAGTTACATGACAGGTCCATCACATACCTCCTTGGTTTGTAGGCTTTGACTTAAAGAATATGTACTTGCATGCCCTTTCTTTGCTTAGGTTCTAAAAGGACATTGGCTTTAAGGTGGGAGGGAAATCTTGATAGATGTCGGCTATTCAATTTTTCCTAAGATGTGTTTTTTCAGTCATTGTAAAGCCTTTTCTGTTTCTTTCACTCTCTTGAGGAGATGAACTCTTTTTTATTCTTTGTTAATTTTTTAGTCTTGCCCTTATCTGTGGATGAAAGCTGAGTCCATTAGAGAATGATTCTCTTATCCTTCTGGACATTTGATTATCTTTAGAACCATGCAAACTAATGTCTTATAGTTTGGTTCAGTTGGCTGGGCCTGTTATGGATATGCTTTAGTACCAAAGTTATCATCTTAACTAATAACTTCATGGATGGTTGTCTGGTTAGGCTGCTTTCCACTTGAACCCTGTTAAAGTTTTTATATTTTTATTTAGTATTTTTGATTGTCTAAGTTATTAGAACTATCGTCTGTTTGTTATGTATTGCTATTATACTACTCCAGGGCCCCTTTTATGGGACCTCTGTAGCTTTGAGGGAGCATTCTGTGCAGCAGGAGGGAAGTGATAGACTTCTGTTGAGTAGGGAGGTACACATCAAGACTGTAATCCTATCTCTTCTTTGGTGATGCTACAGCCTTTGCCAGTCAAGTTGCTGTTTCCTATTTCTTTCTATCCCTCCATCCCCTATATGCTTTTTTTGTACTTGTGACAGTTAATGTAATTGGGAATTCATGGCAATGAGATGGATGTATTTAGTTTCATACAGTATAGCTTTGGAGTTGTGCAGTACCATTTGGCCACAGGGGAGGTGGATGTGAGCAGTGGGTTTTGCAATATAATCCAGTCTTTCAGAGATGATGGAAATACTCACATATTATTAGTAGAATATAGACTTGTTATTCCCAAAAACATCAGATCTCTTTTATTTTCTGCGCTTACTGGCTTTTCTTGTGAAAGAAATTTGTTTTTCATGAGTTCAAAACCTGTTTTTTTTGTGTATGATACATTTGATTGTAGGAACAAAGTAAGGAGATGAACTAATGATGTCATATTTGTGTGAAAATTGTGAATGGATAATCTTTACACCTCCAGTAGTATCATTAGGACTCATAGTATTCAGATTGTCAGTGAATACTTGCATATTTCTGTTGAATTGATTTGGTACATATTAGCATGCATAATTGCTTAACCCTTTCACTGGATAATTAAATTTTTACAGAAAAATGAAAATCCTTGTTTAGTTTTTTTTTTTCATACTTAATCACCATTTCCTGCACTAGTGAGGTAGTACTAGGAACAGACAAAGAAAGGCCACATCAGCTTATATCTGTTCTCTATCTGTCATGTGTAATAATGCATGAAAACCACAGCTTCATATCCACAACCAGGCCCCACAGACCTTTTCCTGGTTTGCCATTGATGCTTCACATACCCTGGTTCAGTCCAATGGCAGCACATTAACCCCATTATACCACATCATTCCAGTTCACTCTATCCTGTGCATGCCTTTTACTCTGCGTGTTCAGGCCCTGATCGTTCAAAGTTTTTCACTCCATCCTCCCATTTCCAATTTAGTCCCCCCGTTCTCCCTGTTCCCTCCACTTCTGACTCATATATCCTGTTTGTCAACTTATCTTCACTCATTTTCTGTATATGTCCACACATTTTATTGGAACACCTCTGTCTTCTTTTTCATTACTTACTTAATAAAACTGCATCATACCTCATATTGCTCTCAAGCCTTTCATTTCCAACACACACACCCTCCTCTGCACAGTCATATTTATAGCCCTTACCTTGCATATAATAATGTTGGGCATATTATACCTTCAAACATATCCATTTTTGCTGTCCCAGAAAATGATCTCTCCACACATTCTTCATTGCTCCCAGATTCACTTCTTCACCCAGCTTTTGACTCACTTCTGCTTCCATGATTCCATTTGCTGCCTTGTCCACACCCAGGTGTCTAAAACACTTCACTTCCTCCAGTTTTTCTCCATTCAAACTCACACACCCAACTAACCTGTCCATTAACTCTGCTAAATCTAATAACCTTGCTATTATTCACACTTACTCTCAACTTCCTCCTTTCACACACCTTCCCAGATTCGGTCACCAACTATTGAAGTTTCACACTTGAATCTACCACCAATGATGTATCATTGTCAAACAACAACTGACTCACTTCCCAGGCCCTATCATCCCCCACAGACTGCATGCTTGCCCCTTTTTCCAAGACTCTCACATTTACCTCCCTCACCACCCCATCCATAATAAAATTTAACAACATACCTCTTGGAACCATTCACTTGCCTCTTTTCCTAATCACACACATGCCACACACCCTTGTTAAAAACTCACTGCTTCTAGCAGCTTATATTCTTAGATCTTAAAACCTTACACAAGGCATCTTTACCAACCCGATTATATGCTTTCTCCAAGTCCATAAATGCCACACAAATCCATCCATTTCTCTAAGTATTTCTTACACACATTCCTCAGAGCAAACACCTGATCCGCACATCCTCTCTCACTTTTAAAACCACACCGCTCCTCCCCAATCTGATGCTCTGTTCATGCCTTCACTCTCTAGTCACTACCCTTCTGTACAGCTTACCAGGTACACTCAACATACTTATACCCCTGTAGTTTGAACACTCAACTTCATCCTCCTCCTTTACTTATTGGCACTATACATGCATTCTGCCAGTCCTGTGGCACCCCACTATGATCTTTACATACATTGAAATTCCTGACTAGCCAATCAACAGCACAGCACCGCCATTCTTAATAGATTTAACAAAAGTAACACCCACTTCAGTCGCCTTGCCATTTTTCGTCCTTCATAAGGCTTTCACCACCTCTTTTTTCCTCACCAAATCACTCTCCATGACCCCATCACTTCGCATACCACCCCAGCTGAAACACCTGACATCTGCCACCTTATCATTAGACACATTCAAGAGCCCTTCAAAATATTCTCTCCATCTCCTCCTCATTAAATCTTGAAGTTTACAAATAGGACTTTAGAAACACCTTGAAATGACATAAAAATGGGAAAATTACAGTTTTTATAAAAGTTAAGATAGAAAATTACACATTTTTCCCAAAATTTTACCAGAAATTGATATCCATTATGCTCATTTGAAACTGATAAGAATTATATTGAGTATGATTTATTCTGCAAACATATCGGTACAAAAATATGGAAGGAAATACACCATACATCCTTCAATATTGATGGGACAACTCAGTTTTGAAATGTGCAGAAAAAGCATGGGGTAAATCAAAATTTCTCAGACATGGGAAAATTATTCATTTGGAAATTCTTTAATGTCACAGGAAAAAGGTTATGATATAGTTATGCAACCAATTATGTTTCTAAGTTTGCATTTGGTTGATGGTTGGGTTTTGTGTGTTATTTTTTTAGTACATGTTTAGCTGGGGACATTTGTGTCCTGTGAACACATTTTAGGAGTAAAAATCTATACTTGTTAAGTACCTGCCAGTGTCATCCCAAAGAAGTTTTTCTGGCAATGTTTCCCATTAAGTTAAGAGTCCACATAGGAAGAAGTGAAGATTATTTCAAGCTTCTGACAAGTAATTTGGTACTGTAAACTCATTAATCTTATTAATTACTTTATAAACAGTTAAGTATAACTTAAACACCTGCATATGTTTGCCCAAATCACTAAATTTTCTTCAGTGATCCAGAACTCTGCAATCATATCTCAAAGAGTCTTTAGTTTGCTGTCATAGCACCTGTATGAAAAAAAAAAAAAATTGTATTATGTAGAATATGAATAAGAATCTGATATTTGAAATGATACATAGTTCTCAAGTGTCACTGACATGCATATATATATATATCTTGCCACATCCTCAGGATGACTAGGAAATGATTGCTTGTTGTGATGCACTGATGAGCATGAATTTAAAGTATTCTTCGAAAGTGACTCTGAAAATAATGTTTTCTGCACTTGCAAACTAATGCACTATATTGTTTGATAAGGGAAATAAATTTGCAAGGTGGTTTGATTGAATTTCAGACTTGCATGAGATAAACATCAGTGTTTGGCCTGATTTAAATGAATTCATTTTTATCTGTGGAGAAGCACTGCATTAGAATAGTTTTAGAATGCCATTTTGCTCATGTTTTGAATGTCAGTCTCTATTTGCAGGTTATGATGATTATATAGAATTAATTATTGATTGTCTCCAGCACCCTTGATATAATTCAAGTTTCCTCATGATTAACATTTGTACATAAAAAGTACACTAGATGAAGGAAATAAAAGTGAACAAAGAGTAGTAAAATGTATAACAGTTTTGTATTATGTTGATTATGTTTGTTTTCAGAGAAGCTTAGGTTTTCCTCTACTTGACAGCAAAAGACTGTCTTCGACTTGGCAAAGCAACAGGCAACATTTATCCTATCAAATGAGGAATGAAACAACTGAAAATGATGGATTCTTGCCTCTCAGATTGATAACTCTTGAGGATTACTACCTGTAGCTAAAAGCTGAAGATTTAGATCAACCAGTCTGAGCACTTATTACCTTTTTTATGTAGTAACTAAGCCTATCCTTCTATGTGGCATCATATCCAGCTTCAAGAAACAAACCTGCTGTCTGTCTCTAGACTGAATTAATTGATTATGGGAAAAAATACTGTTGCTACTATGAAATATGTACCACATAAAACCAGGTAGCTTCCTTTTTCTTTAGGATGAAGGAGAGAAATTTACATGGATTTTGCCCATATTTTCGTTATTTTTTTATCTTGATAGCTGATTTTTAAAGGTAAAACTTTAGGGAAACTGAAAGAGAAGTGATTTATTTTTAGTAACTTGATTTTCAGCTCCAAATTTGACAAGTTGAGAAAGTTTATAAAGGCTCATTTCAAGAATTACTGAACCAGTTTGGCTTTTATTTCCCTGTGAAGGAATATAAAGTTAATTTAGTGGTGGATTATTATGTTTATTACTTCTAGTCAGCATATCACTAGAGCAGTGATGTATCAGATTGAACCTGAAACTTCAGGAAGTGTGTGTGGCTTGACTGTTAGATGACTTTTGATATCTGGTATTTGTTGGGCGTGTTATCAACTGTAAAGTATGCCATTTCATTCTTACTTTCCATGTGGCTCCATTTACTTTTAATCTTGTTGACATGGAGGGATAAAGTGAATACTTGCACCATTATAGACACATAATGAAATTATAGGTGGTGGGAACATTAGGTAGGAGCCTCTGAAAACACCACTAGAGTTGCTCTTAGCCAGTGGCCAGTTAAGGGTGAGGCACTTAAAGGTTAAGAAGCACTGTTGGAGTTCACAAGTTATGGAGACTCTTTTGCTGTGGCCACCCCATTAAGGGAGTTGCCATAGGGAACAGGCATCAGAGGTAAAAATAGACAGATAGATTGTAGGAATTATTTTACACTGAGTATAATATTTTTGTAAGAAGAAAATTTCATAGGTTTTAGTGAACAGTAATTTGATTGAAATATACATTTTTAGTAGTAAGGATAGGCTTACATGCAGTCAGATTAGAGAACCAAAGTCATAGCCTTTCCTAGATGAGAGAAGTTTATATTCTCTTGATGTAACAGAATTGCTGAGTTATGGAGTTCAGTAAACTGCTATCCACTTTGAAAAGCACAAAATCTCCTTAAATGTGGCAGGTTTTACTGTAGAACATCAAAAGGCAGGTGAGATATGTATTAAGTTTGGCACAGCCAAACTTTTGGTTTCTAAAGTTTAGTATGTTCCAAACAAATTATTTCTGTTGAGGTGCTGGTCTTCCTCGTTCATACAGAATTCACAAATGCTGAATTTGCACGTACTGGCTTACCTTTACCCAAAATTCACTTTTACTGAACTAGTGTTCACACTGTATGTTTGAAAAGGATAAATGCTTAATTCTTGCTTGTCTGAAACTGATGAAGAGCATTAAAAGCCTCTCAGATTACCACTATAATAGAATTATGAATAGATATGGTGAATAAAATGAACTAATATAACTATAGTAAGCAAACAAATGAGGCATGCAGGAACCCTGCTACATATGTTTGTAAAGAATACATATTTATTTTATGCTTGTCTGAAAGTGATGAAAAAGCATTTAAAACCTTTCAGGTTACCCCCATAACTACTGATTGTCACTCTTTTCATTGTTTAAGAGCTCCCACTGTCCTCTTTTTGGATATGCTCTCATTTCTCATGCTTACAGATCAAATTTTGTGAGGAAGATGAGTTTTGAGCCCATGAAAAACTGTTACTCAGTACAGGGAAGATGTAATCTAGTTTTCCTTTTTCCTTCATGTCTCTCCATCCTTTCATTCTTTTGTACTTCTTGTAATGTAGTTTGAAATTTAATGGAACCGAGTTCAGACGTTTGTATGGATAATGGTTGGTTGTGCATGCATAGTGTGAAAGTTCATCAACAGAGGAGACAGCACTTAACTGTAGAATGTGCACTGTGACCCTGCCTTTACTGACAGATTCTAAGTAAATCTCTGCATGATTTCCAAGTTATACCTGTTTGTTATCCTAAAGGAAGAAGTAATTTTTTACATAAGTTCAAAACTTTTACCTTGATTCTTATTAGAACTTTACACATATTAATCACTTTCACCTCTTCAGCATCTTTACTTTTAAAGAGCAGTCTATTAAGCAGAGTAATTATCTTTTCCATTTTTCGTGTGTGCTGGGAATTGCAGGGTGTCTGTTTTCTTGTATTTTTTTACAACCTTCCTCCTTTCAGGTATCCCATCTGCTTTTGGGCAATTGTCATGCTAACATGATCTCCTAATGAGTTTTTTACTTCCTTTCCAATTTCAGCATCTTATTGTAGGCAACAGCCATACTTACATGACATACATGATGTTAGAAAGAGTTATGTGATGTAGGAGTATTCCTTTGTGTGAGTGTAATGTCTTGTCTTCAGGTCTACTTGTTCAGTTTCATTCATGTCTGTTTATGAGAGGTTTTGGCATTCCCTACATAATACTTGTCAAATAACATTGATATGAGACTTGATTGATCATGTGAATACCTTTGTAATAGTTCTCCTGCAAGTAGAATCACTAATTTTTCCTTTTTTTTCTGGTTTCCCTAAAGAACTACTGCCAAGTCTGGATAAGATTATCCTCCTGTTTCACAAATTAAGCTCTCTTTTCCCCTTTACTCAATGTAATTTTAGTCTTATAATTCAGAGACTGCAAAATAAAACTGAAACATTTTGTATATAAAATAATATTGCTCGAAATGTGTTTTTTATCTCATAGTTCTTTCAAAGAAGTTGTAGATTAACAATCTTGAATTTGTCGAATTTGAAATAGATGTCATTTCCCATTCATGCTTTACACTGTATATGATTATTCTGTGGCCTTTGTATTTATATTGTAAGGGTTGGAGATAGAACTATAAAAACTGCACTTACCTTATTCCCATGCAAGAGTAGGCTTTTGAAAATTAATGAATGTATGATTAAAGACATGCCAGTAACTGCTTATGATGAATTTTTGTGCCCTTGATCCAACTCATATACATGAGCAAGGACACTGTGATTTGAGAAAGCAATGAGACAGAATATGTATAGTGTTAATTTATTGATTTTGTGAGATTCTGTTTACTTAAGAAAATGCATCAGATAAATATAATTTTTTGCTACACACACATCTTGTAAGATCATTACTACTGAGAGTTTACATTGCTTTGATATAAAACATTGTAGATTCATGTGTAACATTCATCTGGTACAAATCACAAGTATCATTCATTTATGTTTTGTGTGTAATGTTTGACAATAACTCATTATTTTTAAAAAGCCTATTTATTTTCACTAAACATTGTTAAATCCTCATTTGTATATTGATACTGATAGAGAATTTAGTACTGTATCTCTGATCAGCACAGATATTGTAATGGGATTCTGTTGACAATAATTTTTTTTTAGTACATTTTTTGCATGTCAAGGAAAGGTATTGACTAATATTTGGATATTCAAAATTTCAGCTTCCATAAATGCTACTTTAAAGGTAATGTATTTGAAATGATATAAAATAAAAACTTGCAAATTTGTTCTCATTGTTTGCCATATCTGTTGTTTTAAATCATACTACAGTGGGTTAATGCCACTGACTCAACAGGGCCTCTGAGATGGATATGCAAAGGGTACATTGTACCCAGGCCCAGGGGTCCAAAAGGGGGCCTGGGAATCTCTTGGGATCTCAGAAAATGCAGAAAATCAACAAAGTGCTCCATTCCACCCCTCTCTCATCTTCCATACTCTTTTTGGCCTTACAGCTCATTGCATAAAACTGAAGTGGATAGAAACAGGATGACTAATGGAGAAGGGAAGGGGACCCGAAAGATACGTTGTACCCCAATAAAATTCCTCAGAGGCCCTGCCACTGAGATGGTTGCTGTAGTGAATGCATGTAAACACTTAAAACTAGAGTGCATGAAGAATGTTTTGCATGGATCTCCTTGCCTAAGGCAGGACACAGTAAAATGTGAATATTCCATTGCATGAATAATCAGGTTTATGTTTTGGAAAATATGCACTAATGTTGTAATCTTGATGATCTGTTGAATTTTTCTTTTCATGACTTATTTTCACCATGGGCATTGAATGTTGTTATGCTGTATCCATGTATAATTCTTTTCATGATTCATTTTCACCACAAACATTAAATGCTCCTATACTGTACCCATGTGAGGCAGTTCAGGACTGAAGAATGTTTTTTTCTAATATATTAATTAGTAGTGTAGGACATTATTCTTGTAAAAGTTTTGCATATCCACTGCACTATGAGATACACACTTTAATCTACAGTTTGATAAACTGGCTGATATACAGTAAATTTTTTAAAGTACTTGTTACTGTGATTGTACCAAGATTAGGCTTTTGTTCCTTGGGATCACAGTACAGAATGTTTATAAGTTTCAGTCATTGCAACATTTACCAGTCTGAGATCTCTTGCTAAGCTGTATCCTTCTACACTACTATCAAGTCACATTACCGAAATGCCTCAACTTATTTGCCATGTTGTTAGATTCTGAAAAGTCATCATAAGGTGAGGTTGGTTAGCTGCAAACTGGTTAAGGCTAAACTTTTTCTGTAACAAGTTGGATATTTTGCTAATGATATCTTATGATAGATGAAAGTCAGATGTAGTTATTACCATACTCTGAGGGCAAAATGATTGCCTTTTTCTGATCAGTCAAAAATTACACCTGCCAACTTTGATTTCTTTGTTTAATACAATTGTTCACTAGTATCTAAAGAAATGAATGGCTTAAATTTAGTTTGAATTATGCCTGAGTTTTATCACTGATAAAAGGATTTAACCTATAACTTAAACTGATTCATACCTTGAAGAAAATTCAACCTTTGGTCGAGAAACTTCATACAGATGTTTTCAGCTTATAAAGAATTAAATGATGTAAGACTTATAGCTCTGGTTTGATTTTTGTGCCACTTATTCAGAAGTTTAGCTGGAATATAACATGGTTCATGAATTGAAGAAAATTTCACCTCTGATCTTGGAATTTGATACACAAAACTTTTGTTTTTGCATTTTTCCACCCATTCATATTCATTTCCAGTAACTGCTGCATTATAACAGTACTTCCATGTGTAGTTAGTAGCACTGCTGACTTTTACTTTACTGGGGTGGGTTTGATCCTTGATATTGACAGACAGTGTGCAGCCCACCCAGCTTTTCATATTCCTCTGGTTGATAGATAAAAGATGTACCAACAGTGCTTAGAGGTAAAGTACCACAGCTGTGAAAAGCAAGCAGTTTGTAATTCAATCTCAGACACCTCAGAAATGTCTTTCCATGGAATCTCAGACAAGAATCTAGCCAGTTAGGACATGGAATTTCTTTTCTTTTAAGGACTGGGAAGCTTCTGTTGTTTAGGATTTCTTTTCTCCATTCAGGAGCAAGAATTTTGTAACCGGTTTGTAGAACTGTTAAGATATACCACCTAAAGATTAATAGTAGTGTGCATATTCTGACAGAATATTCCTTAACTAAGACCTCTTTGGTTCATCTTACAAAATGATCTGATGATAAGTTGTCCTGGAGTTACAGAGGACTTTTAATGATAAATAGTTGCACAGATGATGAATATCACCAAAAGGATGTGTAGTCCTTGGAAGACTGAACTATGTTAAGACCTTTATGAGAAAAAGGGTCTTGTATGTAGTTCTTCTTTAGAGAAAGTTAGCATGAAGGTGTTTGTTTTTCAGTTAACATGAAGATGTTTGTTTTTCTGTTTGTAACTTTGAGTAAATGATGAACAAATTCTCCCATGCTGATTACTTTGGTAGGATGTGCATAAGGTGATGTTTAAGTGAGGGAATATGCCTAAAAATTTGGCTCTTAGCCAGTGAAAAGTATGTTTAAAGTTAGCCTCCTCACTTTTCCTCATCCCATTGTCTGTCCTATCTTTCCCCATGACAATAAAAGTCAGACTGACTGCTGTCAACAGATTGGAGGGAATTCAGTGGTATGACTGACATCAGAGCTAGTGGTATGAGGCTTTATGGCATAGTGCATGATTACAGATTGTTTTTGGTTAGTTTCATTCAAAGAAAATAGAATCAACCAGTTTTTGGTATGTTTTGTGCCAGAGGAATTCTTATTCACCAGTGTTTAGTACAGATACAACTGATGAAACTGCAGCATCTAGGTCATAATTTTTTTTTTTCAAAGTCACTGCTTGGATCCTCTGATCAAAGTGTGAATATTGCTGTATTCAAATCTAGGAAGAAACCATGGTATATGGTCAACTCTGTCGATTCACAGTACACAAGTCCTAATTTTAGGCCTTAGGTTGGGGAGAACATTATTTACTATGGTATGTTCGGGGATGGTCACTATCTTATTAATGATTAGGACTTAGTTTAGAGAACACTATCCCTTATAATGATAGGCATAATATGTATTGATTAAGCTTATCTTAGGTAAAACTATATGTATTTTCACCTTCATGGAAGGTATTTGAAAATCATATTATTAAAATTTATTGAAATTGCAATATACTCTGTATATTCATGTATTCTTTTTTGAGGTATTAACTAATTTTTCCATTAAAACCAGGACGTATGTCAAGTCGAGACTCTCGTTTATCTGGCTGCTCAGATGTGGATAAGGAGTCTGACCGTGCGTCCATCAACACAATGAGCTTCAAACCACCCAAATATGCTCTAACTGAATCCACAAATCATGGTTCAATGTATCTGAAAATGGGTGCTGTATGTAAGTTTTTTAGATGTATTATGTGAGATGTATGGTACTAGGTGTTATAAAGTTATTATGCAAGATGTATGGAAGTAAGTGTTAAGGTTATAAGAGTAATAAGAAAGAATTCTTTGTGTAACAATTAAGGACAAACCATAACCTTTGAAGGCTTGTTGGATTGTTATTAAAAACCTCAGCTCTCCAAATATTCATATCCAAAGATGGTACAACTCACTTCAGATGTAGGTGACATGCATGCAGCTGCCTTTGAAAAAGTGTATGGGTGTATCTTGCTGAGTCTGTTGAGTGATTAAGAAAAAACTAGCTTTTAGCTGCTTTTCAGATCATATTCAGACTTAATATTGGTTAGAGTGTTGTACTTGATAGTTAATAGTCTCCATACTGTAGTTATGTACTGATATTTTACTTTTTCTCTCCTGTGCCATTTTTTCCCACAAGTAGTGAGATATACCTTGGATATTCAGGGATTAGAACCTTCTACCCATCTCCACCCTTGTTAAACAGGTAGGATGACACTAGCTTTCCTTCCCCTTTGTTCACTACTCACATGTGGTAGTGGCAACTTACTCATTTTGTACCTGCCTCTAATTTACCTCTGTGTTCTTAAAGATTTTATTAGTTATTTAATTACCTCAATTAACTCGTGAATCACTTGTTTCTGTCCTTGGTTATCTGGTCATGCTTTATAGTTATGAGCATAAATTTTCCATTTTCATAGTCTTTCTGGTGTGCCTTTCAGTTTGTTCGATATTCTATTCCTATTTTGTTTCTCATATCCCTGTTTTGGGTCTCATCAAAATTAAACATTGCAGAATTGAAATCTCATTCTTGGTGGTTTCTAAGAGCTCCTCTGGTCATAATTTTCTCTTGAGTGACTGTCTTTCTCATTTCCTAGGGCACAGTCTTTCTTTGTACCACTGTCACCACATATCTTTCCTTTCTCTTGTGATTCACTGGTTAGGATGCAGTAAAGGGTTAGGGAGGAAAGAGCAAGAGAGTAATTAAAAAATGAGCTGGTTCCTCATATCTGCTCTTTTGTTGTATATAAGTGTAATAATGTGAATCATATTACTGCATTCCAGGATTATAAAGGAATATAAAGGAACTGAAACAGCAACAGGCTGTAGGGTCTTAACAAGGCTGTTTTTGGTTGTGGAAAAGATCAGAAACTCATAGATTAGTGTGGTAAGATTAGAATAAAAAGACATACAGATTTTTCAAACTTTCCATGTAACTAAGGAGGTGCAAATATTGTCACTCATGGATTTGAAGTGAAATATATAACAGGTCTGTTCTTAAATGTATCTAGGTACTAATTCCAACTGCTGTACTCTGATTGGTAAATCATTTCATATTTTAACAATCCTGCTGATAAAAAGTAATTCACTTCATATGAGGTTAAATGTTTGCCCACAAGTATGTATTCATTAATTCAAGTGAAATCAGATGAATCTATCTTTAAGTAGCTTGTTAGATCAAGATTGGTGATGCTTTCATAATTTTGAATACTTGGACTATATCAACTCTTAACCCTTCTCAGTCATTTAGTTGGCTCTCATAGGATTTGTTTCTCCATCTGGGAATCATCTTAATTGCTCACTTACTCATTCTATGCTTTTTTTCAAGTATGGTGAATATGTTTCTCCATCTGGGAATCATCTTAATTGCTCACTTACTCATTCTATGCTTTTTTTCAAGTATGGTGAATAAAACTCTATTTGTCTTAAGTCAAATCAGCCTGAGAGCAAGATTATGTAACTGCAGTACTTTGAAAACCAGCAGTTGGTAGAGGTTAGAAAAATTATAGATTAACTGACAGCACCCTGTTAAGTGATCATGACCATCCTCTCACCTTACATAGTTTCTTCCATGACATGTCAGACCATTCCACCTCAGATGGTAGCCCATGGTCGTTTTTGAGCTAATAGCTGTAGTAGCTTTAACACGAAAACTTAATTGGAGCTGTAACACTCATCAATGCAGTGACTAGAACAATTTCTATCCTAATTCTTTTATTAGCTTTTCTTTAGAGTCACCACATTAGATGTTATCTACTGATTAACCCCTCTGTTACCCAAGATGGGTTTGGAACCATACCAATTGGCTAAGCAGGATATCGGTGAAAGACAAGAACTTCATGTGTTTTGTGTTTTACCATTCTCTGGTTAAAGTGCAATGTATGACTGTCCATTGTATTTCCATATTTTTTCTTCTTTATTGGCTGTTATCATGGTATTCAGAAAGACAGGTTCATCTCCTGCTAAGGGTAATGTCATATTATGATGTGTCATGTATGAATATAAATTTGCTTTATTTGTATATTTTAGATTTCAGTAAAAATGTTCAATCTTTTAGTGTATACATACTGGTTTATTGTTAACTGAAATTGAAATTGTTGAGATGGTACACCTGTTATACTCTTTGAGCTCAATTCTTATACAGGTAATATTTTGTACTTATGTGAATAGATGTGTGTTTTGCTAAGCTTTTAAGCTCATACAGAAACTCATGCTACTATTGCAATATCAGAATGTGTATCATTGATACTGAAATTTTTTGTTATATATATATATATATATATATATATTCATTTTTTTCATACATATTCACCTTTTCCTGCATTAGCGAGGTTGTGTTAAGAACAGAGGACTGAGCCTTAGAGGGAAAAATCCTCACTTGGCCCCTCCAGTTTCTGCTTTTCAAAAAAAGGAACAAAGGATTTTCCCTCAAAGGCTCAGTCTTCTGTTCTTAACGCTACCTCACTAACGTGGGAAAAGGCGAATATGTATGGGGGGGGGGGAAAAATATATATAAATATATATATATATATATATATATATATATATATATATATATATATAAATTTTTTTTCTTTTACATTCACAGTGTTTGGTATTGGCAGTATGATATACAGTGGTCTTGAAGTTGGACAGTACTTTGAGTTGAAGGGAGACGCTGACTGTGCAGATGTTCTTCTTGTTATATCTCCAGCTGCTCGTATGCTGTTCACCTTTATCCAGATGTACTTCATCTTTCTTAATGCTAGGGTTTGTTATCTAGTTTTTGTGAAAGGAATGCATGTTTATATACGTAGTGTTACTAGACTCCACCTACAAGGGTTACACTACAAGTGAAAAGTCACCTATGGTGGGGCTGTATCGTTAGGAGGACAGTCTCATCAAAGGATTTCTTACCCCAAAGGAGTCTACCTTTTCCTGCTACTGGAAATAGTGAAGTCTTAGGCTGTAGCAGCCTTTAGAAAGATCCTGGGTAACACCAGTACTCTCATTGGAATTGGTGCTGGGGTGCATGGAATAGTGAAATGGAATGATGTGGTATACTAGGGTCGACGTGCGGTCACTGGACTAAACCAGGGCATGTGAAGCATCTAGGGTAAACCATGGAAAAGTCTGTGGGGCCTGGATGTGGATAGGGAGCTGTGGTTTCAGTGCATTACACATGACAGCTAG
>JAYMFT010257377.1:0-10816 GCA_038088735.1 Panulirus argus
CGGTACTTGCGGAAGAGTCTTGTGGATGCTGGGAAGTCCTGGGTGTTGTCAGGTGAGAACTCCATCGCGATCATTAACTGTAGAGATGAAAATCACATTAGTCCGTGATGGCAGTAATGAAAGTTAAATCGCACTTCAGTAGGAGTTCATAGAGTTTTATTTAACATGAACTCCTACTGAAGTGCGATTTAACCTTCATTACTGCCAGAACAGGAAGAAGGAGTGTTTTCAGAAGTGCTTGAGGGTGTGTGGATCAGATGTTTACTCTGAAGGAGTATGTTTGAAATACTTAGAAAAAGAGATGGATTTGTATGTAACAATTATGGATCTGGAGAAGGTATATGAAAGGGTTGACAGAGATACTTTGTGGAAGGTGTTGATATATGATTTGTGAGGTAGGCTGCAAGAAGCACTGAAAAGTTTTTATCAAGGGTGTAAGGCATGTATATAAGTAGGAAAAGAGGAGAGTGGCTGGTTCCCAGTGAAGGTCTTTCTGTGGCAGGGATGTGTGATGTCTCCATATTTGTTTAATCTGTTTATGGATGGGATGGTTAAGGAGGTAAATGCAAAATTTTTAGAGATAGGTTCGAGTATGCAGTCTGTTGGGGATGAGAGGGAATGGGAAGTGAGTCAGTTGTTGTTCTCCGATGATACAGCACTGGTGGCTGATTTGAGTGAGAAACTGTAGAACTTAGTGACAGTTTGGAAATGTGTGATAGGAGAAAGTTGAGAGTTAATGTGAATAAGAATAAGGTTATTAGGTTCAGCTTGGTTGAGGGACAAGTTAGTCGGGAAGTGAGTTTGAATGGAGAAAAATTGGAGGAAATGAGTTGTTTTATATATCTGGGAGTGGTCTTGGTAGCGAATGGATGAATGGAAGTGGATGTTCGTCATAGGGTGGGAGAATGGGCGAAGGTTCTAGGAGGGATGAAGAACGTATGGAAAGAGAAAACGTTTTCTCGGAGAGCAAAAATGGGTATGTTTGAAGGAATAGTATTTCCTACAATATCATATTGTTGCGAGGCATGGGCTATAGATAGATGTTGTACGGAGGAGGGTGGATGCGCTGGAAATGAAATGTTTAAGGACAATATGTGGTATGAGATGGCTTTGTCGAGTAAGTAATGTAAGGTTAAGAGAGATGTTTGATAACAAAAAAGTGTGGTTGAGTTAGCAGGTGTTTTGAAATGAGTTAGGAAAGGTTGACAAAGAGGATATATATGTCAGGGGTGGAGGGAACAAGGAGAAGCGGGAGACCAAATTGAAATTGGAAGGATAGAGTGAAAGGGATTTTGAGCGATCGAGGCCTGAACATGCATGAGGGTGAAAGGCGTGCACGGAATAGAGTGAAATGGAACGATCTGGTACACTGGGGTCAATGTGCTGTCAATGGAGTGAGCCAGGACATGTGAAACGTCTTGGATAAACTATGGAAAGGCCTTTGGGGCCTGGATGTGGATAGGGAGCTGTGGTTTCGGTACATTACACAGGACAGCTAGATACTGAGTGTGAGTGAATATGGCCTTTTATCGTCTGTTTCCTGGCATTACTTCGCTGACGCAATGGGATGGCGATGCTATTTTCTGTGGGGTGGGGTGGCGTCAGGAATGGATGGAGGCAAGCAAGTATGAATATGTGGATGTGTATATGGGTGTTTGGTTAAAAAAGAGAGATATTCAAAAGTATACTTATGTGACTAGGAGAGATGGTCAACAAGAATTATTAGATTATGTATTAATTGATAGGGGTGTAAAAGAGAGACAGATGTAAATGTGCTGACAGGGGCAGCTGAAGCGATATCTGATCACTATCTTATGGAGGCGAATGTGAAGCTATGTAGAGGTTTTCAAAAAATAAGAGACAATGTTGGGGAGAAGAGAGTGGTGAGAGTATGTGAGCTTGGAAAGGAGACTTGTGTGAAGAAATATCAGGAGAGATTGAGTGTATAATGGCAAAAGGTGAGAGCAAATGAAGTGTGGGGAGTGGATGAGGAATGGAATATATTTAGGGAAGCAGTGATGGTATGTGCAATAGAGGCATGTGACTTGAGAAAGGTGGGAGGTGGGCAGATTAGGGAGGGTAGAAAGTGGTGGGATGAAGAGGTAAAGTTGCTACTGAAAGAAAAAAAAAAAAAGAGGCGTTTGGACGATAATTACAAGAAAGGAATACAAATGTCTGGAAGATGTATAAGAGAAAGCGGCAGGAGGTCGAGGAAGGTGCAAAGGTTGAAAAGAGGGCAAATGAGATTTGGGCTGAGAGAGTATCGTTAAACATTAGGGAGAATGAAAAAGATGTTTTGGAAGGAGGTAAATAATGTGCCTAAGACAAGAAAACAAATGGGAGCATCGGTGAATGGGGCAAGGGGAGAAGTGACAACAGGTAGTGCAATGATGGAGTGAGGAGGAGATGGAGTGCATATTTTGAAGGATTGTTGAATGTGTTTTATGATAGAGTGGCAGATGTAGGGTGCATTGGTAGGGGTGGTGTGCGAAGTCAGGGAGTGTTGTTTGGTGGAGAGAGAGGGGATGGTCAAAGCCTTGCGGAAGATGAAATCCGGCATGGCGGCGGGATTGGATGGTATTGCATTTGAATTTATTAAGAAAGGGAGTGACTGTGTCGTTGATTGGTTGGTAAGAATAATCATTGTATGTATGGATCATGGTGAAGTGCCTGAGGACTGTTGGAATGCATGTATAGTGCCATTGTTCAAACTACAGAGATATAAGTTTATTAAGCATTCCTGGAAAACTGTATGAGAGGGTAGTGATTGAGAGGGTGAAGGCATTTACAGAGCATCAGACTGGGGAGGAGTGATGTGGGTTTTGAAGTGGTAGAACATGTGTGGATTAGATGTTTGCTTTTAAGAATGCATATGAGAAATACTTAGAAAAACAGACCGATTTATAAGTAGCCTTTATGGATCTGGAGACAGCATATGATACGGGTGATAGAGGTGCTTTGCGGAAGGTCTTAAGAATATATGGTGTTGGATGTAAGCTGCTAGAAGCAGTGAGAAGTTTTTATCAAGGATGAAAGGCATGTGTACGAGTAGGAAAAAAGGAGAGTGGTTGGTTCCCAGTGAAGGTCGGTCTGCAGAAGGGATGTGTGATGTCTCCATGGTTGCTTAATTTGTTTATGGATGAGGTGGTTAGGGAGGTAAATGCAAGAGTTTTAGAGAGAGGGGCGAGTATGCAGTCTGTTGGGGATGAGAGGACCTGGGAAGTGAGTCAGTTGTTGTTCGCCGATGATACAGCACTGGTGGCTGATTCGAGCGAGAAACTGCAGAAGCTGGTGACTGAGTTTGGAAAAGTGTGTGAAAGGAGAAAGCTGAGAGTAAATGTAAATAAGAGCAAGATTATTAGGTTCAGCAGGGTTAAGGGACGAGTTAGCTGGGAAGTGAGTTTGAATGGGGAAAAATTGGAGGATGTGAAGTGTTGTAGATATCTGGGAGTGCCCTTGGCAGCAAATGGAACCATGGAAGTAAAAGTGAGTCATAGGATGGGGGATAGGGCTGGACCCCAAGGCAGGCCCCTACCAGCACCAGTTTCATCCCAGCACAGCCGCAAAGGCCGCGGTCTGCAGCATACACCCTGGTCCCTCCACCAGAATTGTGGACTGCAGCACACATGCCGCGCTCATCCAGCGCCTCCGTCAGCGCCATGGACAGCGACCGCGGGCATGTCACCGGCACCATTCGAGGCGTGGGCCGTTAGTATAGAGGACTACGGCCTTATCTGTGGATGGACCCCTCCACTAGCCGCCTCATATGTGAGACTACTGTGTAACGGCGAAGTCCAGTAGTGCATCGACTCCCGCATCGACAAGCAGGATTTCAGACAGTTTGCGACTTCAGCGGCAATTGACATAATGAGAAGTGTAGTGATCGGCCCTCGGTGCGAGGTTGGGGCATGGTCAGATTTTTTCACACGTACCCAGACGCCAGGAGATAGCGTCCGTTTATATGTTTCAAAGTGCCGCGCCAATGGCGGGAGAATGCAATTTTCGCTGCCCCGATTGTGATAATTCGTTGATAGAACATATGCTGAGTAGGAAAGTGGTCATGTGATCGCAGCATGAAAAGAGACCTGCTACGATGTTTTCCCCGCCTTAAATCTGTGAGTGAAATAGAGAGCCACTGCGAAATAATAGAGGCCGCAGACAAAGCGGCCGGGTGGCGGGAGACGCGCCAAGTGTTAGCCAAGGCAACATAGTCCTGTGCACCAGCGACGACAGGTTCCCTCGCTTAGTCATCCCAGCCACTCTTAGACGCACCGTACTAAAGAACCTCCACACCGGCCATCAAGGGAAAAAGGGTTAAAAAGTACCTTTTTAACTCTTTTTCAACAAACATTTTGCTTTAATTTCGTGTTATGTCGTCTATTTGCTCGTCAAACATCTCTTAAAGATTTATTCACTGTCAACTTCATCGAACCGTTTTAAAACTTAAAATGGTTGTCATCAGGTTTCCCCAGTGTGTGTGTGTGTGTAATGGGAAATAAACAGAGGGCTTTTGGGAAAGTTTGGGAACGTTTCGGTGCCTTACATACAGTCCTAATTGTCGACGGAGTTGCAATAGGCACTCAAACGTTTTCGTTTCCTTCCCATGAATCGTTCAAGCGTCTGGCGCGCGTGAGGACAACGGACGCGTTAAGCCTCCTGGGGAATTCTGTATTCTCAAATGAGACTGTTCTTTCTAGTGTACTCGCATATGTTTTTGTCTTTGTCTTATATAAACTGATGCATAAATAAGCAGCGAGTGAGTACCTTTTTTTTTTCCAGTATATTGGACCTTGTGTACAATCACGGTTTTCCAGAATATTAACACTTTTCATGTCTAGAGGAAGTCATTCTGTTTCTAGAAATCGTTTGTTGTGAACGCGAAGACAATGTGGGAAGTAAGGCTTCTGTTTCAGCTCTGATTTATTTCAGTTCTCGTAGTGGTACACATGATTCATAATAAGGGTGATTCTAGTCGTAAAGGAATCTTGGACGTCTCTTCTTCATCAGCTGTTACTCATAATCATTAATGCTTTCATTTTCTGCGCATTTGTAGAAAAAGTGGTTCTATGACAGTGTTGACGAAGGGCACATAGTAAAGACTAGGTGTAGCAAAGCACACAGAGAACAGTGGATGTAACACATGGTACACACGTTTTGGAGAAAGATACGAGGGTTGATATCCGGTTGAGATATCAAATGGTGATAATGCAACAAAGGGTCGGAGGACATTCGTGAACAAAATGTATGACGTACGAAATATACAGTACTCGTAAGTTCACATAGTGGTGAATAATCACAACGAGGCAGTGACATACACATGATAGAGGGTATGTAACCTCAGGCCTGAGCAGATTTTGGATAAACTGGAAAGATGCTTGTCTTAAAGGCTCTCGTATCACAAGTTCCTCTGAATAGTGTGATGTTCAAGCGTGTACAGACAGACACGGACATGAATCCATCATCCAACTGCTTAGGGTCAGATTTTCTGTAACTCAACAGACTTGGCCCTAAGGCAGACAGACTCTAGCTGTGGCAGCATGACACCATCTGTCTTTTTGGCTGTGACTGTGTGACACCACCTGGTACTTTATATTTGACAGTAGGACACTGCCTGGTACTCTAGCTGTGACGGTATGACACTGCCTGGTACACTGTCTGTGACGATGTGACATTTCCTAGTATTCTGACTATAACAGTATGACACTGTCTTGTACAATGTCTGTGACAATATGATACTGCCTGGTGCTCTGGCTATGACAGTATGACACTGCCTGGTACATTGTCTGTGACAATATGACACTAACTGGTACTCTGGCTGTAACAGTAGGACGCTCATGTTACTCAGGCTATGACAGTATGACGCTGCCTGGTACTTAGGTTGAGGCAGGGTGACACTGCCTGGTACCGTGGCTTTGATAGTATGACGCTACCTGTCACATTGGTTTTGACAGTATGAACAGGTGCTAAATGCTTCATCATTACGATCACAGGTGCCATGTGCTTCTTCAGTAAGACGACAGGTGCCAAGCGCTTCATCCCAAACACCACAGGTGCCAAGTGCTTCATCGCTAAGACCACAGGTACCAGGTGCTTCATCATTACGGCCACAGGTGCCAAGTGCTTCATCATTATGACCAGAGGTGCCATGTGCATCATCATTAAGACCACAGGTGCCACGTGCATCATCATTAAGACCACAGGTGCCAAGTGTTTCATCATCAAGACCACAGGTGCCAAGCACTTCATCATTAAGACCACAGCTGCCAAATGCTTCATAATCATGACCACAGGTGCCAAGTGCTTCATCATTAAGACCACAGGTGCTAAGTGCTGCATCATTAAGACCACAGCTGCCAAATGCTTCATAATTATGACCACAGGTGCCAAGTGCTTCATCATTAAGACCATAGGTGTCACGTGCTTCATCATTAAGACCACAGGTGCTAAGTGCTGCGTTATTAAGACCAGAAGTGCCAAATATTTCCTCACTAAAACCACGAGTGCCAAGCGCTTCATGATTAAGACCACAGGAGCCGACGCTTCATAATTAAGACCAGAGGTGCCAAGTGCTTCATCAATAAGACCATAGATGCCATGTGCTTCATCATTAAGACCTCTCATGCCAAGCGCTTCATCATTAAGACAACAGGTGCCGAATGTTTCGTCATTAAAACTATAGATACCAAGTGATTCATAATTATAACTAGATGTGACTAGAGCTTCTTCATCAAAGCCACAGGTGCCAATAGCTTCATCATTTTGACTACAAGTGCCACGTGCTTTATCATTAAGACCACAGGTGTCAAGCGCTTCAATATTACAACCACAGGTGCTAAGTGCTTCATCATTAAGAACACAATTGCCAAATGCTTCATCATTAAGACCATAGGTGCCAAGTACTTCATCATTAAGACCACAGGTGTCAAGCACTTCATCATAAAGACCACAGCTGCCAAATGCTTCATAATTACGACCACAGTTGCCAAGTGTTTCATCATTATGACCAGAGGTGCCATCTACTTCATCTTTAAATCCACAGGTGCCGTGTGTTTCATCATCAAGACCACAGGTGTCATGTGTTTCATCATTATGACCACAGGTGCCATGCGTTTTATCATTAAGACCACAGGTGCCTGGTGTTTCATCATCTAGACCACAGGTGGCATGTTCCATTATCAAGACCGCAAGTGCCCTGTGTTTCATCATTAGGACCACGGGTGCCAGGTGTTTCATCCGTAATTGCTTGTAGTCGTGGTTGAAGGATATAAAGAAGGTCTTCATTTATCAAAAATAAATGCGATTTCAAAAAAGGTGAAGACCTGCTCGAGACTTTCTGCGAGACTGACCCCTAACAGCCTGTGGGAGGGGTTTTATAATAGTTTAGTGTCGAGAGCATAAGGCGCTATCTCAGACTTCTTGTTATGTTAAGTCGGCAAACTTGAGGATGAGCGAGTTCGGAAAAATTAGTTCCTGTACGTATGTCAAGAGGCCATATGGCGGCTGGAGTGCTCTTTTTGGAAAATCAGCAAGTTTGGTGGTATGCGAGAAATGAAGAGCTAACCTCTTCATGAATAGTGTAAGAGAGTGTATAACCATCATGAAGAATGTTGTACAATGATAGTGTGAAGAATGTACGTTTAACCTCCATGAAGAATATTGTTTGATAATTGTGTAGAGTGTATAACCTTTATGAAGAATGTTGCATGATATTCAGGGCGTTCTCCACCGTTAGGCTTCGTCCTGCCTCGAACGTAACACAAGTCGTTCGAACTGCTGACTCTCGCAGTTCCCTCATCTACCGCTAATGGATCGGGGCTAAGGTGTATATTACACTCCATTAAGACCAGAGTTGCCAGGTGTTATCAAGGCCACTGCTGCTATGTGTTTCATCATTCAGACCATAGGTGCCACGTATTTCATCATTCGGAAAATAGGCGCCAGACGTTTCATCATTAAGGCCAAAGGTGCTATGTGCTTCGTCATGAAGACCAAAGGTGTTTCCTCATGTCCTCTATTGTGCAAACAGTCAGTTTTTTCAGCCTTACCAAGATGATCCAGGCGCTTGTCTCTTGCATACGATGCCTCTTCGAACGCTGGGCACCCTGACAACATAACCTAGGCTTCAACGGGCAGGGAGGGAAGACCGGAGTGACCAGCTTCTTGCAGGCTACTCTAACATCATAAAAGTGTTGTGATTGCTGAGATGAAGAAGTCTGAGAATTATAGCTTATCTCAGAGCTAATGCCACAGTTGATACAATAGAACACTTTGCTATTCTTTTTCTCGCTGGAAGTGAATGATGTTGCAAGCGTTTTAGGAGGCGACGGATGATCTGCGCTGATCCCACTAAAGTATTGTTAAGCATGTGCTCATGCGAGACCTTGAGGAATATGATGACTGAGGGAACTAGGAGTATAGCGAAAGATAATAGTACGATTCTGTAAAGCTGGACGAGGGCAAGTATAGGTTGAGATGGCATTAGATTCCAGATACTAACTTGGAATCACCCATGGCAGCCTTATGGGTAATGGCGGCTTTTTCCATGACGGGAGTCGAATTCATGATAACGTGGAGGAGGTCTGCATCTGTAGGAAACCTTGAGACACCTGGCCTTGAAGGTGATACTGACAGCACTGAGGGAACCAAGAGATCTCAGTTCTATAAAGTTCCACAGAGTATCATCTTTAGCGGACTCATACTATGTATATTTCCAGCCAGGTATCTTCTCGTCTCGTTGTCCCCTCATTGCTAAAAATACCGAAATTAAGAGTCACATTGGCAGTTACATCAGTCTGAAGCGAAAGTGAGTGATTCTCACTTCTAACATGGTCATTATGAACCAAGACTTTGATCTTAACAATGTTAATGATAAGGCCACTGTGAGTGTTAAATTCAGTGAACCGGTCAAGGAGAACTTGAAGTCCTTTCTATGACAGATATCATCATCAGCATAGTTACAGTGAGTACACTATCAACGTCAAGAACAAGGCTGCAAAGGAATCTGTGTATGAGAATACTGAATCGTGCTGGAATGAGGACCCCTCCCTGTGGAGTCCCTAGACAAAGGATTTGAGCGGCTGGGGGTGACTTTAACCAGGACCCTGGAAAGCCACTCTAAAAGGCAGCTCCTGATCCATCCGAGTATCTGACCTCTTACTCTCCAGGCTGAGAGAAATTCGAGACCACATGCAACATCAGCAGAAAACTTCGGGTCTCTGAAGACTGCGTATTTGCTCTGTTTTTTGAGTGAAGTACTCGACAAAGTAACGGTGTGTCCCCACCTTCAGGTAAAAAGATAGTTGTGTGGAAATGGTGTGTATGAGTTCATTAAGGATGACGTGTTTATAGAACTTACAGGCACAGGATATGAGAGAGAAATGTCAAAATTTGTCGCAGATAAGCAAAGGGAGGGATTCCCATTGTAGCTAAGCAGTTACGCTGACGTAAGAAAGAAGGGTGCTTGCTAGGGATATCACATCTAGAAGTCGGCGCCCATAACAGGTGACACCATCATATTCTGATGCAGCAGAATTCCTTTTGAAGATCGCACGTTACACTACTTCAGGAGTGATTGGGATATAATCCGGTTTCATGTGATTACTACAGGCCATTTCAGTACTGAAACCTCTAACAGAGTTTACGAAGTTCAGTTCAAACAAAAAGAGTGTTTCCGTTGTGGCACTGTTGACAGGCAGCTGCAGATATCTGGACTTTAGCCCCAAGAACTTGTGGTCGTTTGTCCGAGCCCGTGCGTTATCACACTTGCTTCTCTCGTCCCAGGTATTTCCAGTTCACAGTCATCATAATATTCCTTGATCAAGTCCGTATAAAAGTTGACAACGTTCGTGGGAGCGTAGACAGCGTACTATTTACCAAGTTCTTGAAGAAAATTCTGTTTTTTTAGGGGGGATTAAGGACATTTCAAATTTATGGATATTTCAGTAACACATTCAGATGGTGGTGACACAGCGAAAGACGAGTTCCTTGGCTTACGAAAAGATACCACGCTGAAAACAGATATTCATGATTCTAAGCAGGGAATATTCTGTCGAAAAGCTGGTGAGGAATACCCCTTCACTCTAATGCCACCATCCCATTCTTCGCAAAATATCGCGGTGAGGAAGGCTTGCATACACTGATCGTCATTAAAACCCACTAAAGCCATAGCAGCGACCTGTGGTAGCTTGCCATGTGCCTGTGACAAAACCTCGTCGTGCTTTAATGGTTGAGATGAACATTAGTAAGTAAAGGTAATCTAAATCCATCGTGATTACTGTTCTTGAAGATGAGATCTTTTGTCCCAGATGATGGAAGGTGATTCTTCTGCTAAGGGAAGCCAAAAGAGGGGAGCTTATAGATGAGACTCCTATGCCACACCCTGTCAAAAGCTTTATATATGTCAAGGCCAACTACATATGACTCCCCAAAATCTTTCAGGGACGATGACCAAGCATTAGTAAGATAGGAAAGAATATCACCAGTGGATCTCGCCTTACAGAAGCCATACAGGTGATTAGAGAGACTACTGATTTTCGAGTTGCTTAAGGATATGGAAGTTGACGAGTCAGAACGGTCACCCTTCTTAGGGATGGGATGTATCAAAGCATGTTTGCAAGGAGAAAGAAAAAATTTAGTTTTTAAGCAGAAACGAAATAGACGAGCAAGCATAGGTGCAAGTTCAGAGGCACACTCTTTCATTACACGGGAATGGATGCCATCAGGACCAACAGCCTTGCTTATGTCCAGAGAAAGAAGCGCTTTTCGGACAGTCCGAAAAGAGATTACAGGAAGAGTCATAGGATTAGTAAGAGGAGCA
>JAYMFT010257388.1:0-10816 GCA_038088735.1 Panulirus argus
GCATTACACATGACAGCTAGAGACTAAGTGTGAGCGAATGTGGCCATTTCATCTGTCTCCTGGCGCTACCTCGCCGGTGTGGGGGTGGCAAATCTCTAGTATCAGTTCATCAACTTAAGATAATCTATCCATTGTTAAATACTTCTAAGGAATTCTTCAAATATGTCAGTCAAAATACAAACACATAAGATACAACAGGACCACTAGTATTCTTGGAAAAACAATTTACTCATATCATAATCAGGAGTCAGGTTTACAGAAACAAAAACAGTGCATAAGTTCATCTGTCCTAATTACTCTGTTTCTTCCATTTTAAGTAAGATACCACCAATGTTTACATTGCTACACAGGTGATATGATAATACTGTATTTAGCACTTTATTTACATAACTATTTTCAACAAACAATATATTCACAAAGGCAAAAAGTGCAAGGATAAACAATATTTTAATTTTCTTTTGGGCTACTGCAATAATCTTGCCTAAGTATTGTATCTCTTAGAAATAAAATCTACATGTTTCATGATATGGCTTACATATATGAAAGTAAACTGGCTAATCAACTGAAATTGAGACCATCACATGAAATTTCTAGTGTTTCAGGATCTTTAACTGCTAAAGAAAATAATTCAATGAGGACAAAATATTACATACAGAATAGGAGAGGTCACTCACTGTTGGTCATGGCAAAGATGGATATGTATGAAAATTAAATATTCTCAACAGCACTGCATGAGTGTGAGTCTTTAGCTATAGGTACAAGAACAAAAAATGGATGTGTTGGAAATGAAATGTCTGAGAATAATATGTGATGTGAGGAGGGTTGATCTTATAAGGAGTGATGTGCTATTTGGGGCAGTCAGGAGAAATGACAGGATGGTCTGTGAGGCTTAACAGTGGATGAAGGGCTCTAGTTTAGTTGGGTTATACAAGACTGGTATGGAAGGGATGTGAGCAATTCAGGCCATTGTTTTACCTACCCCTAGTGCAACTTTGTGAAAGTTGGAAATGGTGAACAAATATGAAAGAGAAAGAAAAAAAATCATTATTATATATAAACCTGGAACCCCTTCTATGGGGCTCTTGCAGCTTTAAGGTTGCACTACAATAAGATGCTGGGAAATGAAAGACTCCTTTGAAGCATGAAGTTCCTTGATGAGACTGTACTCTCCTTTATCAAACAACGATGATATAGTTAACAGGTTAATTTTAACTTACAACGTACCACTAGCAGGTGGAGTCCAGTAAAACCTACACACACACATGGATGTTCTGAAGGTTCAGGAACTGAACATGAAGGAGGGTGTGAGGCGCACAAGGAATAGAGCAAATTGGAATGATGTGGGATGTCTTGCTGTCAATGGTCTGAACCAGGGAAAATGAAGTGGTCAGGGGAACCATTGAAAGGTCTATGGGACCTGGTTGAGGATAAGGGGCTGTGGTTTCAGAACATTATATACAACAGCTACAAAATGGATGTGAAGAAATGTGGCCATTTCTTCTTCTGTTCATAGCATTACCTTGCTAAAATATAAAATGGCAAACATGTATAAATATACCTGTATATACATCTTTATGGGGATCCCAGAACACTCAGGAAACCAGTCATGCCCACTGGATGGGACTGCATATCATAAAGTGCAGTAATGTGTGTCTATGAGGGGTGAGTGTGGGGAAACTAAGCAAATACTGTTCGGTGTCTTTGTTGATGTAGTTGCATTGAGTGCATGAAGGGTTTTGGGATATGGTGAACTGGTGTTTGTAGTGTTGTAGGGATGGGTGACGTCCCAAACATAGATGGGAGTCTGTGACTTGTGTATGTGCAGTTTCAGATGGATGTACATTTGCCTGGTTGGGTGTCATCTACAACTGAGTTGGATGGGTGGTTGTTTAATGCTTTTCAAGTCATTTGTGTGTGTATGTGTTTTGTCCGTAATGTGTATGTTAGGGGTAAGGGGTCTGTGTTTTGAGGCTGCTGAAGTATAAGGCAGGGGTGTCTTTTATTTCTCCCTTGGGGATGGGTTAATTATGGAGAGGTTTAGATGGGAAGAGTTTAATGCTGTTGTAAGTGCCAAGCATCTTGAGGTGGGATTGTCTAGGGAGGATCTTTGTTTCATTGTAAAATTGTTGAGCGTTTCCAGTTGCTTGACAGCCAGTGATGGTTCTGATTGCTCTGTTTTGTATGGTTTGCAACTTTCTTATATTTTCTGAATTCCACCTGCAAGCGGAAAGGAGTACAGTCTCATTATGGAACTTATCACTCCAAAGAGGACCATCATTTCCCTGCTCCTGACTGGAGTACAGCCTTAAAGCTGCAGAAGTCCCATAAAAGGGATCCTGGGGTTGTATAATTAAAGTTATGAATGATATTAAAGTATATTCAAAAGCACATATCTTTGACATGATCACTCACAAAAAGAATCCATCTTATTTGTGTAAAATGGATTTAAACAGTAACCTGAAGATCTCAAAAAATGCCTGATATGAAAATTATAATAAACATATTACCTTTTCATACGGAATCCTGAGAATATGGCTGTGGGCTTTTAACCATTACAAGAGAAATTAACTAAAACATATCCCTTAACTTCATCATCCAAAAATCCCCAAAAATTTTTGCTGAAAAAAATAAAGTGGAAGGTACATTTTTCCAACAGGCTAAAATTATAACACAGAATCAGGTTGGAAACAGTGATAAGTATGAAGTAAAACGGATTTTAAAGTAAACCTCAACTAAGCCCCAGTAATTCTCTGTTAAAGAATAACTTTAAAATGAAACTAAAATACATTTCTTTGAGAACTATCAAGTTTTAGAAAATTTAGGAGGTATAAATCACCAGCAAGAAGATAACACATTAAGAAAAGGCAGAAAAAATAAAATAAAATGAAATTTTATGCATCCTTTGGGAAATACTGATAAAATGAGAGAAAAATATTCATAGATTATATACTGCAAATGAAATGAAAGACAGGTAGATATTTATAGATGCACATAACAAAATTCCCATAATAATTGGTTGGAATCTCTTGAGTGATGAAAGACAAACTGACAAATGTAAGCCTTCATGAATTCCATATAAAAAAGAGAAAATGATCATGTCTCTGACATACAAGCAACCCTAGAAAAAGAGTTTAGGATTTACAGTCCAGTGCAGCAAACCTAAACAACAAAACTTATACATACATGTTCATAAAAACACAGAGTACCACTGATATAATTAGGTACAAAAACCCCTGACAAATAATAATCCCCACCCTTTTTTGAAACCTAATGACCACAGAAAGAGGAAGCAAAAGATGAGATATGGACAAGAATCCATAAGGCTCTAACCATTGTGTGGGTAAAAAGAAAATATGTATAGGAGAAGAGAAGAGAACTAAAAGGAGCATTATGGATGAAAAAAAGGAGCAAGAGAAGGCATCTTTCATACAAGGAATTCGAAAAAAGATGGTTTGACTTTGCTGATCCAAGAAGAAGAATCTTTATTAATTACACAACTTAATTTGTAAGGCCTAACACAAGAGATGTAGGAATGTTTATAAACACTATTCCTTCACTGTGACCATTCCTGTGGCATGGCATTAGGTTGGGAGTGAATGAACATGTGGAATGCTTAAAAATAATATGGTCCCCTCACATGTCAAGCTAAATCTTCTGTGAATCCAGTAAACATTATCAAAGTATACACAAAACAAGCATTTATCATATACTGTATCAAGACTCTTATATGTCATTTCCCACATCTTTTTGTACCTTCCTATATATCATTGTGCAAACACAGATTCATCTACAGTACTTATGGCACTTTCAACATACAAAGAAAATCAAGTGAAAATTAAGCATGCAAAGCTATGATTATCAAACAGAACATGTAATCAAAGTATGACCATCCTAAAAATAATTTTGAATAATGTGCAAACTATTTTCACTGAATGATTCTTTACACTTACATTTAATCAAATTCACAATTAAAGAACCTTAGAGCTAAAAGTTAGTACCGTAAAGTTTTTGTGCAGGAAGTTTCTTCAAAAGCTCAGACCCAATAAAAATAACTATTTCTGACTCATATGTGGTATCTTATCATCTGAAACAGCAAAGTTCATAATAAAGTAACTGTAGTTGTTCTATCATTGATATTATTGTGCATATACACTTCCAAAGATTTCTTTACTTCCAGACTTTGTTGAAGAGTTCCATAAAGCTGTCATATATCATGAAGGTAATGGCCACATCTAAACAGACGCGACTAAGGCGCGGCACTGTACCCTTGTAAAACCTGCAAAGGAAATGTAAATTGTCTGATTCCTTGATTTTAACTAAAACACAGCAAATGACCAAATATTTGTACATGCTTTTACCTGTTAACTTAATAAACCTTTGACAATCACTTCAACAACACAATTCTGTTTTGGTGCATTATACTTGACAGACAGAAAGTGGATATGAGCAATTAGGGTCATTCTTCATCTCTTCCTAGCACCACTTCAGAAGGTGAGAAACAGAAAACAAGAACTGTTTGAGAGTTGGGGTGAGTGAGTATCAGCAACTATAAGGAGAATAAGAAAATGTTTTGGAAGGAGGTTAATAATGTGAGAAGAAAAAGAGAACAAATAGAAACAACAGTGGGGGGCATATGGGGAAGCAGTAACAAGCAGAGATAAGGTATAGGGGAGAATGAGTTCCTTGAAGGACTCTTGAATGTGTTTGATGACAGGGTGGTAGATGTAGGGTATTTGGGTCAGGAAGATATGCAAAGTGAGAGACTCTTGACGAGTGAAAAGAGAATAAATGGTTAAATCATGGTGTATGATGAAATATGACAAGGTAGCTGGAGTGGATGGGACTGCAGTTGAATTTCTTAAGAAAAGGGATGACTATTTTTGATTGGATAGGTAGAAGTTTCTTTGTATGTAAGGATCATGGTGAGGTGCCTGAGGACTGGTGGAAAACCTGTATAGTGCCACTGTATAAAGGCAGTACGAAGGGGGAGTAGGGACAAAGATGAGTGTTCAAATTACAGAGGTATGTTTATTGCTTCCTTAAATACCTCCTATTCCTCACCCACCCCCTTTCCTCTGTTTACTCTCACCTTTTGCCATTCTATATCCAATCTCTCCTGGTATTTCTTCACATGTCTCTTTTCTCAGCTTACTTTCACAACCCTCTCCTTACTGATATCATTTCCTGTTTTCTGAATACCTGCACAAATCTTCAGCCTTGCCTCCACCAGCTAATGACCAGATATCCCACCAGCTGCCCCTCTCAATACATTCACATCAACAGGTGTTACTTTTGCACACCTATCAGCTATTGTGAAATCCAACAATGCCCTCTTACCATATTTCCCTGTACTTGCTTCAAGCTTCAAGGGTTCCATCTATCTTTATGAGGGTCCTGCAGTACTCAGGAAACTAGCCATATCTACCAATCTAATCACCAATCTAATGTTCTTTGCAGGACATCACGCTCTCAATCACCAATCTCCTATACAGTTTACCAGATACACTAAAAAACTTATACTTCAGTAATCAAAACAATCACCTTCTATTCCCCTTCCTTTTATAGAGTGACACTATACAGGTAAATCAGGGTTGGGAATAGCATGCATCAGCAAACTTCAGAGAGAGAAAGAAAAGGTTTTGGAAGGTTAACAGTGTAATGAAAACAAGTAAACAAATGGGAACACTGGTGAATGGGGCAAATGAGGTAGTGATAACAGGCAGAAATAAGGTGAAAAGGAAATGAAGTGAGTATTTTGAAGAGTTGCTGAATGTGTTTAATGATAGGGTGGCAGATGAGGTGTGAAAGATTCATGGCAAGTGGTTTGGTGAAAGGAGAACAGGTGTTGAAAGTGTTGCATAAGAAGAAATGTGTTAGGGTTGGAATAAACCAACCAATGAGGCCGTGAATACCTCCAATTTCCAAAGATTTAAAGACTGCTTCATCTCAAAAGAGAGTTCAGGAGATAGGGCTCCATGAGCATTGGACTCTCTCTCCATACTGTACAAACAGGTAATTAAGAAGAAGTAATTACGCTCCCAGTCTTTGATTCTCCCTGAGTAAGTTCAGGAGTCTATCACTTGTGTCTTGATTGATTTATCTTTCTTATATATGTTTTGATTTCATAATGGAGAAATAGTTTTTTTTTCACTTCAATATATCTGTGCTTAATATGATCTCAGTGTGTGTAGACCTATCTCGTGAAAGCACTAGGGTGAAATAATTATGTTTTTCTTTGACTGGCTATGAACCTTTTCTCATTGTATACCAAATATTATTCTATAAGCTCATATGAAAACAAATTGGGTAATAAGGATGGTATACACTATTTTTTTTTTCATATATATTTGCCATTTCCCGTGTTCGCGAGGTAATGTCGAGAACAGATGAAAAAATCCTCCCCTGGCTCACTGCTCTGTTCCCTTCACTGGAAAGTAATACAAGAGATGATTTCCAGCTACCCACTGCCGCTCCTCGTAGTCGCCTTCTACAATATGCAGGGAATTTGTGGTCAGTATTCTTTGTTCCCTATTCTAGTATATTCAGGCAAATTTCCTTCCGCTATTTTCTCTTATAATTTTCTGAATATGCAGATGGTTACCAATTTTATCATTAGGTAAGAATTTTCTGAAGAGAAATGGGTAGAGGAAATATAAAGTTAAAATTTATGGTATCATTTTATATGTATTAAATGTCTGGAATCAAACAGGATTACTAAGACTATAAGAAGGTAAGACTTCCATCTATTTCACCTATCATCTATATTTTTCTAATAATGCTGATGATTTTCAATTCATGCATTAAGTAAGAACCAACTGAAGAAAAGTGTAGAAAAATACATGAAAAATGCAATTTTATCGTGTCATTCTCCAATTATAAGTTAAATGTTTTGAACCCAAGTTGATCAAAGCATTTATGATACTTGGAAATTCAACTCTATCACCAAATTTTTCTATTATTTTCAAAATATACAAATAAGCATTAGTCTTTCCTGACAGTATGTATGTCTTATATATGTTTAAGATTCCTCTGCAGTTCAATTTCTTAGAATTTGAGGAGACTCCAAGGGCAGTATTTGGTGAGTTATAAGGGGCCTCCAGTCCTTAGCCCTGTATAACAATGAAAACCGACGAACTGAACTTTGCATAAATGAGATCATGTGATTGCTCAAAATATTCCAACAGGTTTGTATTTTATGTGAGTGCAACCAAAGACAGAAACTGAATATCAAGACATATACAATAACATTGAGTGTTGAACAAGTAGTCTTTATTCAAATGGATCATTAAAAGAAAAAGAAAGAGGACTTACGCTTTAGGGCCTTCATTTTTCCAGATCTTTAGGAAGCAGTCAAAGGTGTTCTTGTACTTGTCGGCCTCAAGTCCCTGCATTCTGGTTTTGACAACATCAATTGGAGTATTACCAAATACAGACACAGCACCAGCTAAACCACCAAACAAACCTAAAAGAAAGGGACATTCCTGCTGTGACTACTTTAGCATTATCAACATTTTATTCAATTATTTTCTATTTTCATATCAACATTACTTTGTGAGAAATTTCTTAGTCCACATCTCACTAAACTGCTTTAAACCAAATGAAAACTTTCCGCTCTCACAGGTTCAGTCTCCCACTTCAGTTCTTGCTATACTCTTTGAATGTCTACTTTTATGAAAACATATTTTTTGTCTTAATCCTTACCTACAATCAATTTTGGGACAGGTTTTGTTGGATCTCCTCCACGGTATTTGTCTTTACATGTTTCCATGACATAGAAACGCATTGCCTGATTGCTTCCCTGTTTCATAATAGTTGCAGTTACCCCCTGGTAAGTTCCACGGATTCCTGAAAAAATATAACAAGCTTAATTTTGAAATGAAAATCAAAACAGCACAACAGCAGTTAACTGGATACAAACATATGTTAACAGCTGAATCCTTGATTCTATTCTTTAAAATGCTTGCAAAAATCAAGTTTCATATAATATGGAGGTTTCCAACTACCAGATTTCATGATAAAATTTTATTTTGAAACTATCATAAATTCATTCTGTTATTCCTACATATCATTCATTTTTATTTCATTCTCTATGCATTCTGTCCCTATGAAAAGGTTTTTATTTGGATTTCAGTAGGGTATTATCATAAAATTATGTAACTATTTCTCAATCAAGCTAGTGCAATACAAATTTAATGTGAACAATACAAATTTAATGTGAAACAAATACTTAAGCACCTTGAATTAAACAAATTTGATGTGAAACAAATACTTAAGCACCTTGAATTAATTTCTTTAATGCTCTTCTTCACTAAGCAAGTTCCATTTATCGACAATTCAATTACTGCAAACATTTCCTCATTTTTCCACTTAGTTTTCTACAAAGACTTCAAGCACTCTTGGTCATCAATTCCTACCTGTCTTAAAGAACCATCCTATCAAAATATCATTAAATCCATTTACGAGATCTGAAAGTGATATCATGTCTTTTCCCATGTTCTTTCTTCCTTACAGGTGATGTTTCATCCTCATTTCCATCACTTCGACTATGAAGATGTTTCTACTCTCATCCCCTCATTATGAAAGTTTTCTCCACATTCAGATTCCTTTTACATTGTATACCTCCTCAAGCAACTTAAATTTCTTACATATTCCCTGGAATTGTACAAAATTGTTTGAAATAACATATGCATGTACAAACATAAAAAAAAAAGTGTCAATCAAATCAACCTAGAATTTTTTCACTAACCTTGCTCTCTTAGGATACATTTCACACCATGAAAGAATCCCCTAAATTTTGGTTTTTCTGAGCGTTGGTCATTGATGAATTTGACTTTCACAGTCTCCATGGGTGTGACTGCAAAAATTGCCTCTGTAATTCCTGCTCCCAAACCACACAAAAGCCGTTTAGCCGGAGATAAATTACCCTTTTCATCTACACTGTATTTTTTGAACTGTTCAAAGGCACCAAATCTGCAAAAAAGAAAGGAAAATATTTCAGGCAAGAAATTTAAATAATTTTGATCAGAGGGAATAGTGTAGTGACATTATCATAAGGAAAACAGTATCAACAAGCCTGTCTTCACAGGGAAATCTTTAATGGCCAACACTTAAATATCCAGAAGGTTTGTCTATCTATCTATCTATCTATCTATACATCTGATGCCCGTTCCCTTCAGGAACTCCCTCAAGGGGGTGGCCACAGCAACAGAATCTCCATAATTAAGGAATTCCAGTGCTGTTTCTTAGCAAGTTTTTGTATCCAGAATCTTTTATATATCCTAGTAAAAATGTACATTGCAGGAATATAACCATACAATTTCAACCTGCAAGTGTCAGCCTGTTTTCAAAGCTTCATTAAAGTTCATGCCACTAAAATGGTTCCCAATACAACTGCTCAGTGGCATTGTTTAGAGTTTTCCAGCCAAGTGCGACTTGCTGCATGCCAATAGACTGATTCATACTCACAGTGAGTGGCGGTTATAGTCAGATAAGAAAAAGGGACTAGTGAGAACATCATCATCATTAGACAACTGTGTCTCTGACAGAAGTCAGATATTAGTAGAGATACTAGACAGATGATGTTAGACTGAGGAAAGTTACTAGATAGACCATGAATGTTGGTATAGTGAATAGAAAAAGAGGAAGGTTTAACAGAGAGGGAAAGGTCATGGGAGGGGCTGGTACTACTACTGCCATAGCCCTCCCTCTCATTGGCAATAGAGTCAGGCTGAAACCAAGAGATTATTAGCACCCCATGATGCCGGGGACCAGGGGCCATAGATTGGACGGACTTTGTCATAGTGATACTTATAAGTATTTGAGGAGACAGGAATTGGCAAAAGTACTCATGTGAAAAAAGTAATAATAATAAGCAAGATTTGAGCTGGTGTATGGTGCTTGTAGGAAGAAGATGATAGGACTAGCCTGGTAGTCCCGTTTTGATGAGACAAAAAGTAAGAGCAGCAATCCTGACATGGGGAGTGCAAGATGGTGTTCCAGGCACCACTTTCAAGCGCCTCATTCAGGACGGTAGTACCACCCTGGGTGGCTGCTGTCAACAACCTACCACCTAATGGGTTGTTCCAAGGGTAGGGGATGGGATAATTACTGATGGCCACTTGAAAGCAGTAATCACCTAACCATTGAAATGAGCTGCAAAATAAAACGGGAAGTGCTTAAACACAAAAGTCAACTCCAAATAACAGAAAGTATACAGAAGAATACTTTGAGGCTTACAGCATTCAAGGAGAAAAGATTGAGAGACCTAAGTCCAAAACCTGTTTATAAAGCACTGCTATATCAGATTTTGAGACATCAACTGGGATGGCATTTACATACCAACAGTAAGATATTGTAAGGGAAAGATGCATAAAACATTAAATAAATGGTATATCACATGCAAAAAATTTATGGTAACTGAGTCACACTATGGAATTTAATTAAATCCAAAATCTTTATTCTCAAGAGAGATGGATCCCTATCCACAATACAGTAAGACGCCTGCATTACAATATTATCACATGCAGGCATCGTGTAACAATGCTTTTCTTTTTTATGTTGAAGGTTCCAGTCATGGACAAAAGTCCACATCAAGGCTGGGCCCTAACTGAAATATAGAAAGAGTTGAGAAAGGGGGGAAAAAAAACAGAGAAAGCATTTACGAATTTTTGAGAAAGTGAAAGACCTGTCCCTTGAAATAAGCCAGGTTATAGTTACTGGGTAAGACATGAGAAGGTAGTGAGTTCCAAAGCTTCGACGTGTAGGGAAAGAAGCAGTTATCAAAACGGCACACCCTTGAGTTGCCGATGGCCACACA
>JAYMFT010257399.1:0-10816 GCA_038088735.1 Panulirus argus
GAGAGAGAGAGAGAGAGAGAGAGAGAGAGAGAGAGAGAGAGAGAGAGAGAGAGAGAATTATTCTTCGTCTTTGTAGATTTACTAGAAATCTACAATAAGTAGGCTAGTGGATTTCAAATTATCTTATGAATAAAGCCTTACTTCTTACACAACAGGAGACAGAGTAGCAACGGATAGTTTCTGCTGTATATCCTATCAGTCTTGAAGTTGTAGGTATGTAACAATAAAGAGTGCGGATGAGACCCAAAGAAGAGAAGGGTGAGAGCAAGAACTCCCACGTTATAAACGAAGAGTAAGTGAAGAGGAGGCAAGCGTGTCACCGTCGTAGCCACCCATCCTCAAACACCAGGAGCCAATGGGGAACACATCCGGACGTGTCGCCAGCATCGCCAGGTGAACAACAAGTCTGTCGAGACAAACACAAGCTCTCCTGAGTAAACGGAAATGGTTGCCGGTAGACCCAGCATCGCACCTTTATTTAGACATCGTGCCGTTCTCTTAAGTCTCCTGAAGTGTTTAGCTTCAGTTAGTGAATGTTTGCTTCGTCTGCTGAGGGTAATTGCATGATTTAACCATATTTCTGGTGTTTCTGGTGTCAATCAGCTAAGCCTTTGGAGAGCACGGGCAAAGTCCGATCCAGTAATACGGAAAGGTTAAAGACGTGTCGCTTAGTTTAGCACACACACACACAAAAAGGATCTCACTCTGGCTTGATGTTACTTCCTCTGTCTGTGAAATTCCCGGTAAGTTTGATAAGCTGTAACCCAATAACGAGTGAAGGTGTCAAGCAGCAGAAAAATTTCAAAAGATGCAGTGACCAAATAAAGTAATACAGAGAAATACAAATAGCGACAGATTACAGGGTTAGGATAACAGATGAGATGAGAAATACAGAGGTTAGTGTGGGGAGACTGGGAAAGCAAACTGACGACTTATGGAGAAATGTCTGTAAGATGTTTTTAAGCTAGAGAGACGCAAATGAAATCAGTCGTGCGGTCAAGGCCAAATATTCCTCAAGTCTGTTTTCAAACGTATTAACGGTGACGGTTTCAAGTGTGGTAGCTGGTGAATCGTTCCATATATCAACGATACTGTTAAAAAAAAAATCTACTTTTCCTCATTAGAAGTAAAACCTTTACATAAACGCTTGCGCCTATTGCCATCTGTTACAAAAGACTGATCCAGTCTTCAATACCTGCTTGGAACAAGACCGTTGAAACCTTCAGTGGTTGTGAGAACTTGTGTTACATTCATGTCAACATCTTTTGTAATTAGAGGTCAAGGGCGTTTGGCCAGCCCTCATAGCATTTGTTTCTTAGTAGCTCGCTGATAACGCTCATCCTAATCTCTCTTTCTGTTTGGTCAAGGAGGCTGACCTTAAATGAACACAACAGTCAAAGTGAATCTTAAAGAGTGAGGATCATTTCCTTAGATTCGAATGCATTTGCTCTAATCATGAAGCTTAAAATCTAGCTTGCCTTTTCATTACAGTTCCTCTGAAAAGCTCACTTTGTTTTGGGACGTCAGAGATCATCACACCTAAGTGTGCCTAGCTGAGGCGAAAGAGGTAGTTAGGTATAATAAAATAATACAAATTTGTTCAGTCATGTTATACACCAATATGAAGCTTGCTATGGCTTGTCAATTTTCTCTCTTCTTTTTTCTTTTTACCGATGTGTAAACATTACTAATTCATCAAAGCTAAAGCATAGATGCGAGGGAATGCTCTGGCTCTACCTCGCTAACGTGGGAAACGGCAGACAAGTATATAAAAAAAGTTTTTCCTTAGCTTCCTAATCACTGCAGCGCAAATGCGTTAGGATGGCTATCGTAGAGACCCGAGGAAATATTGACGATTCTCATTTTTGCATGTCGTATCACGAGTGATTGAAAAGATTTTACGTAAAAACACTGTGCTCATAAGTAACCTAAAATCACCGTACAGTACTACGTACACAATCTATAACGCGGCCAATCGATACATTCCAAGTTGATATAAAGTTATAATGCGCTTCAGAAGGACTCCACCTGCTCATGGTTACAGTCTCGTCAATGAATTTCTAACTCCAAAAGAGTCCATCATTTCTCTGCTACGAGGAAGCGTAGCCTTGGAGCTGTGGCTGCTCTTGGAAGATAGGTGCTATAGCAATGCCTGGAAACCTCTTAAGAAAGGGGCCTCGGGGAAATTATGAATGAATGATTGTACTTCATTATGATTAATGGTAACAATCCTGCAGCATTTTCCGATAAATTTCGCTAAGCATTTGATGCTACCAATGATGAGACATTTCTCAGGAAACTGTATTCATAATTTCACCTCTGCAGTCCATGGGATGCAACCCACACGAGAAGAGGTAGTCATATCTACAACTGATGAAGTAAAACAATCCCTGAGGCAAGAAACAGACACTGATGATGCAGTTATGATAGATAACTGGACAATATACCATGCTAATGACTAGGGAAAGTAATCACTTGCATAAGTATCAGATGCCAACGCATGCCATCAGTCATCCGGACCATTGGTTACCCTCGCAATGTTATTAGACTGAAATAACGTTTGATTGCCTTTATCCAGAAACCCTCAACATTCAGTCCAGTATATCTTATTCCTCGCTATGAATTATTGGCGTTACCATCAAAAAGATATCCTTACCTGGCTCAAGCGGCTAGCGCACTTGACGGACACAATATCGAGAGAAAACCTAACACTGCAGCCCTTTGGCGGTGATCTTCCAATAACGCGAATGGTCGAATCAAAGACTCAGCAAAGGTGACCTCAGTACCTCAGGCAGCACGTCGACACTCTCCCTAGCAGCTAGCACTGCTATACTTCAGTGAGGGGAGTGAGGTCACCCTCGGTGGCTCTTAATACCGCGGGGCAAGTGAGACGTCCTCCTCGGCGCCACGAGATATCACACCACCCGAAGGATTCGTGCTGGCGAGACATGGGCCGAGAACCAGACGTGAAGCTTGGACAGGGAGAGGACCGCTGTTGTCAGGGAGGAGCATGGGACAGGGTGGAGCCGGGCGGTGTGTTTCTAGAGGCATGGCAGTGGCTGGAGAACTTATGCACAGCCAAACACGTCGTACACTCAACGCAATTTCACAACCACTCTTCAAACACTCTTGACATCTTCATTACTTCTAAAACCCTGTACTATACATAAACTATCTTTGTGCCCTTAGGTTATAACCACGATGTTTTCTCTATCACCTCTAACTGAGCGTATCCTTCCTCTAACACTCTTCTCTAAAAGCAAAAGTATGGCATTTTATGAAAGCTCAGTGGTTATCCATATAACGGTTTCAACGGTTTCTTTACTAACTTTCCCTAGGATGGGTACTGCTTTAGTGGTCGGGATGCCTCCACCTGTGCTGACCGTATAACGGAGGTTATTTTGACTGGGATGCATTCCTGTATCGCTCTTTCTACCAGACTTTCTCCTTCCAGTCATGACTTGATTGCTCCTGCTCCACTGTCTGTCGCATGCATCATGGACAGATCATATCTGTCCATGAAACACTCCTCTTTCTATGAAGCCCGAACTGCTTTTATTTCCTCTAGGAATCATTGCAAATCTTTTCTTCATAAAGTCAAGCACACCTGCATTAAAAGTGTGTGTGTTGCTTTGACTTAGACACATTTTCCTTGTCTCAAACATTTCCAATAACTTTTGCAATTGAACCTTTTCTCTACCAATCAGATCGGATCAATCTTTAGCTAATCATCCAAATGATAAAGCTACTCTTATGGTGCCTGATATTCCATCAATTCCACTTTGGATGATTCCATGTCCAGTCCTCCTAGTCTCCACTCACTGAACCTTATGCCATCTCCTATACTTTCCTCGTGCGGGCTGTGGTACTAACATAATATTAGTATATTCCAAGGAGAAACATATGATTATTTTCCCGTTGCCTTTTTTTTTTTTTTGTTGGAGGTTTCAGTCAAGGTCAAAAGTCCACATCAAAGCCGGGCCTTAATTGCAATATGGAAAGAATTATCAAAGGGAAAAGGAAAGACAAGGGAAATTATCTACGAATTTTGGAGGAAGTGAAAAAACCTGTCTTTTAAAATGCGTCAGGTCATAATTATTTGGAAAGACATAAGAAAGCAGAAACTTTCTACCATCGCAGAACTATCTTTTTCAATTAGAACCGAACTATATTGCTTTACTTTATCAGAAACCAGCTCTTAAAAAGAAAACTTATGTCCTATCGTAGACTCCATGTTCATTTAAATCAACTAAAGCATTGCGTTAAAGGATATATCTTTACACACAATGTCAAGCATAAATGCTCTTGCCCGAGAGAATTTAACTCGACCAAGACTCCAGCTCAAGATCATTATGGATTATCTGAATGATAGGTATCAACATGAACAAATTATCTTGCGACTGGCTAGTCCAGAGAGGCTATAGAAGGAAGATTCCATAAGGTCTTCTGAAATTGGCTCATTGTGAGTAAACTAGTTAGAAACACGTCTCCCTAAAATATATATCTTTGTCGTTCCATGATAATTTTTGTTCTTCCTATCAGATGTATGGAGGAGAGCCTTAAAACTATTTGAGGAACCTTGTTATGACGCAAACGATCGTATATTTTTCCTAGACTGTCGAGAAGACTTACCTCGAGTCCATTTAACCATGGTTGGTCTGGACCCTAGCTCCAGGAAGGTGAAAAAAAAAAATTCGCCAAACTTCTCTATTTCAGTTCTCGAGATGTACGTCCAAAAGCACCTCTGCCTCCCCTACCGTTATCAATGTAAAAACCCAGATTTCACCAAGCCTTCTACCATGGCACGCGGGAGGGCTGGGGTGGCAGAAAAAGCCTCTTGGGTCTGAATCTCCCAAAAAATATAGGAAAAAGAGTTCACTCGTGCTGAGGCAGGTGTTCCCTTAACGACGGATAGACAAGGAGGAGTAAATGGGGTGGAGGCAAGTCCTCTTAACCCAATACGGCTTAACGTGAGGATAACCTGCATCTAAAGAGCTTCTTATCTAGTACGAAGACTCATACATCTTCATGTATGTAATTATAAGATCTGCAGACTCCCGTGGAACTATGTCTAAAGAAATACAACTGAAATTAAGCAGCAACAGACAATTGGATCCTAACGAGGCTGTTTGTGGTTATGAAAGGAAACACAAGAAACTCAAAGTAATGTGGCAGGAGCAGAAAGACATACTGATTTTATAAAAACGACGACAACTTGAAAACTAAACTAAAAGTAACAATGCTACAAGCGAGTTATGTCATGAAATTAAACTGTAAAACTTTTCGAAGAGATTTTTGTACCAGAGCATGGACTCAAAGTCGTTTTAAATCAAGGAAATTGGGAATACAGACGAACAAGGCCAAAGCGAGGAGAGGTTAGAGGAGATTATACTGTACACGAAGCAAGCTGCGTTGAGATAGAGTTGGTAAGAATGATTGTGGATGACCGAAATGCACGGCTCCACAAATGGGAACAGCAATCAACTCGAAGACGAACAATGTATTGTGGTGGTTTACTTGACTGGGAGAATGGGAATGCAGCGTCTAGGTATTAGCCAAGTTATGTGTTACCCACACGTAATAGCTGAGGTGGATCATATCTGGATGCTAAACGTAGTTACTATCTGCTGAGGTCATTCAGTAGTGTGCATAACTAACCACTGGCACCAGCTGCTTCACATCTATGGCAAGTGGGCATCGGACATGCTCACTTCACAAACCACAGCCAAAGTACTGTAACAACTTCTGCTTCACAGGAATAAAGCATGCTGGCTGTAGACTGGACGCAGAGATGGCCAGTACTGTTCGCTTGCTAATGACTAATTCACTTATGCCACATGAAATTCAACGTTCTAGTTCATGCCGTCGAGTGAGTGTTCGCCCGAAGTATAACTTGATTTAACTGAACTTGGATGACTTCCCTTCCAATCTATTTCTGCAACTAACCCTCGCCTGTACTTCCCGGCTGGTGTGCTGTTTACTATATATATTCATAACCTCAATCATTCCCACAGATTTGCCTTAACGCCCGCCAGCTAACAGATGTTACCCAGCCCATTAGTGCCTTCCAAGTGTTGTCAGAATATAAACCTGTCATCAAGGGATTCTGTCGCGTGTGCCGGTCTCTGAACGTGTCCTTGATATCTACCATTCACTGCGTTACCCAAAATAGTTAGTTAATTAGCTTGTTATGCAAATCCTGGAACTCTTCCATGGAGCTCCTGCAGCTGGTTTCAATGATGCGATCTATGCGGGGGAAGAGTAAGGTGCGCCCCTTTGAAGCGGGAAGGTCCTCAAAGACAGCAGTACTCCTGAGGAAGGTACATCGTCGTCGAAGGATACTCCCCGCTTGCGGTGTTACCACCTGCAGGAGAAACGCGTTAGCATTATTTCCTATAAGATGTCTCTCTTAGGACATATTACTGCACCACTTCACCTCATATGGTTTTCTACGTACCATCATATCTCCCTTGTCAATAACTGATGTCATTCATCTGCTTTTCAGCAAAGGTCTTTCATGACTACCATTGTTTTGAGGGAGGTGCATCGAATGTTTCCAAAAGATTTTCTAGTAACTGAATGTGTCTAGAGCAGATGAACCCATATCAACAGAGCGAACATAACGGGGTTGCTGCTTAGATACCAGCATGTGAACAGACGTCAAGTATTCCCGTAACATGGTGACGATATCCGCCCAGGTGCTGAGGTCTGCAGGGCACGCTTCCCGTAGCGCAGTGATGCCAGCAGCTTGAATTCACGTCGCGTAGCCGTTGAGTCTCTCACTCCTGCATAACGTAGAACCGCGAGACCGCTGCTCGTCACGCCGCACGTCCTGGATTCTGCTCACCCGCCCAGAACAGAACTGCGGTGCCGGTTGCGGCTCCCCCTCGCACTCCCGTCCTGCTGCTGCCGCTAAATACCGCTCATCATAACCTGAGATAACGCACCAGTGCCACCGCGATGCTTCCCGCCTCAGGTTCTCACTCGTATGCATTCATGAATATTATGTAAATTTCTTCTCATCTTAGGTTATACACGTGGCTACACCCCCACCTCCCACCCAGAGGTGGCGGTGGTGGGAGGCAAAACGACGAAGCTGCCCCTCCCCCCTTCCCTCAGGCAGGACTCCTGAAGCTACAGATGTGTGTGTGTGTGTGTTTTGACGTGTTGTGTGGAATTCGTTTAATGATCATTAGTTTATTATTTTTTATTTTTTATACGTTAGGGGCTCCAGTTACAGACAAAAGCCCACATCAAGCTAAGCCTTAATTGAATGGGGAAAAAGAGACAAAGGAAAGTATTTACGAATTTTGGAGGAAGTGAAAAAATTAAACTCTTAAAATGTGCCAGGTTATAGTTACTGGGCAAGACATGAGATGGTAGAGAGTTCTGACGCTTCGATGTATAGAGAAAGAAACAGTTATGAAAACGGCCCACCACTGAGTTGCCAACGGCCATACAGTAACCAAAAGACGCAGGAGCTTGCCGAGTATTGCGTGGTCTAGCTAGTGGTGGGAGCATACAAGCAGCCAGCTCTCGGGAGCAAAAACCAACGTGTGTAGCCATTAGAACTGAGAACGTACATACGTTGGCCCTTTCGTTCTCGTTATGTAAGAAGCAAATATACTGGATGAGTAGCGGCTTAATACGCGGCAGGTGGGTCTCCGGGCGGCGACGCTGACGGGAGAACTTTCGCCCATCCTCAGTGACGCAGACGACGGCGTCTCGCTGTGATTGTATTCCCTCACCCCAACTTTACCACTTGAATACATCAGCTGGTCCTTCGGATCACATTTAATATGGATAAATGCTGCAGTATTTTACTTGTTACTTCAAACTCTATCGGCCTCAGAGAAATATTGCCAAACTTTCCTTTGGTATCGATGACGCGTCTGTAAGTTATCTTGCACCTGTGCTGGCAAGAGGAGGACAAAATCAAGATTTCTGCTGTTTCAGACTATACAAATTGATGGCTTCATTCATTCACGATAACCACTCCGAACGAAAAACAATAGCCATTTTTAATATCTTTCAGACCAAGTACAAATACTTTTCCTTAACCCAGCACGGAACACTTAGACTTAATAAGACACTAGACTGTTATTCAGGAGGCACGTACATTAATCATTTCTAGAGATTACTTATAATAAAGTATAACCTTTGCAATGGCAGCGTGGTTGTTACTTTATACATAGCGTGCACAAGTTATTGATTATACCTTGTAAAAATGCTGGTATTATCCTGCAATGAAGGAAACATTTGAGGACTGCATTTAAACAGATTACTAACATTCGTATATACAAAAGACTCATACGAAATGCAAATGAACGATGCTTGTAAAGCATTTTGCGTATCTTTTCTCATTCGAGGTAAAACGTTTGCCTACGAGTTTTTAACCATTACTTCGAATAAGATCAGACGAATCTATCCATGTATGGGTCGTTAGAACGAAACTATCGAAGCCTTTAATAGCTTTGAATGCCTGTATCAGATCACACCTGAATCTTATCTCTTCAAAACTAAACAGATTTAAGTCGTTTAATATGCTACCATTAGATATTTTTCTCAGCCCGGGAATTATCTTAGAAGCTCGTCTCTGTACTCTCTCCAATCTGTCAATGACTTTCCTCAAGAAGAGTTACCAAAACTGAACATTATATTCGAAATGGGAACGCACGAATGATTTGCAAAGAGTAAGGATAATTTCCCTAGACTTAAAACTCGATAGCCCTACCTATAAATCCAAGAATTTTCTTCGCCTTTTTAACCGCTTCTGTGCATTCTTTACTTGGCTTTAGATCCCCAGAGATTTTTACTCCCAGATATCTTTTCCTCGTCTAACTTTAGCAGTTCAACAAAATTCATGCTGCAGCTTGCCATTTCATTTTTACTACCGACACGGAAAACTTTGTACTTATCGATCTAAAAATCAATTTGCCACCTCTAAGCCTAGACCATCAATTTGTCTATGCTCGTTTGAAACTGCAGATGTTCAATTTCTGTTGTAGATCTGTCTCCCACTTTAGAATCACCTGCGAAATTCGATAACTTACAATGCATCCTGTTACCTAGTGATTAATATACATGAGAAAGAAAACCGGTCCCAAGACTGATCCTTACTGCACACCAGCTGGTCCCATCCTGTTCACTACTGCCTAGTTTCGTGTTTCCACCTGAGAATTAAGCTCATGCTGCTCTATTTTGTGGATATCAACTATATCGTTGTTGGAAATATGCTTGTAATCAACTGTGTCAACTACTTAAACTGATCAACACGATGAGAAGTTGGATTGTCTTGTTAAGCACACTTGGTGCTCAAAGTGTTGCAGGTCACTACGCCATAACAATGGTACATAAGAACCTAGAAAACTTTCGTGTTTTGAATGTTGAGGAACATTTTGCTAATCTCTTTCTTTAATGTGAGTTTTGAGTTTCAGCAATTTGATAGTGCCTGAAGAGGCCAGAAGCACCCGTGATATGAAGGTGAATGAGTTGCATTCACGATGAATATAAAGTGACAATGTTTATGACGCAATGAATTCATGATATTATTTCGTTCATGATTCGGTGTTCTCTTTGAGAAAATTATCATCATAACGCGTAACTCTCATCACAGGATGATCACGCCACAATGCCTTCACGAGACAACACCTCATGACTTAATGATCTAATGGTACAATGCCCTCACGATACAATATTCCATAACGTGCTGTTATCATGACACTATACCTTCAGGATAACATCCTTATGACAAAGCTGGTTTTACATCCGCAGGACTTAGTTTATGAGGGGGTTACCTCATCTTCCAGGCCACCCTACCAAAGAATGAGGCGGGATCCTCTGGGGCAAGGAGGTTCTTCCCGTCCTCTGACGGTGATGCAGCCTCTTCGAAGCGCACCCTTAACTCATCCCAATATGAAAATATCGATGAGCGTAATTGCTTGTGGTCGAGGAGACCACGAAACTAGGCCACCTCTTGCACTCTGCCTCCCAAGGCCAGGGGTCCATTGATTAAGAAATCCTAACGGGTTGAAGTACCCTTAAAGAGTGGGTCTATGACCTTGTTATACACCAAGCCACACCAAGTATTAATATTTTGGCTGTTTTAATCTTTTCGTCTATTTCATGATGTTTTGAAGCCCAAATTTGAGTCGTGCTTGTCGAACTCCCGTGAAATGTGTGACATTGCCTCGTCAGGAAACATTATATGTTCCAGTAATCGTGAGATCAACATCTGGACCAGACTTTGTAAAACGCTGACAGTGGATATGTATGCCGCTTTGGTTTATCATCTGGATTCAGTTGGTGGCACATATGAAGTTTAAAGGACTGTAGATATCTACGTCAGCCATGGCTACTGTTGAACGCATCAAGCTCTCTGCTGGCAAGGTACACAGACTTACGGGAGATGTGTTCAAATGCTGGTCCCTACTCGTGCCAAACAGTAAAGGTCGGTCTGATCTCTCCCCTTGAATTGCGTACTCCAGTAATTAATCAATAGGCTTATGGTCTAGTGGGTCTTTTATGCACAGGTTCTCTAAATCATCGCTGCGATCTTGAAACTGACTTCACTCAGGACCATGAGAAATACGATAAAATAAGTCCACCCATATACACACCATGATTAAGCCCGGGCCGGGCATGGGTTCATATCCTGGGCGTTGCAATATGCCCACACTCAACCAAGGTGTTGATCCACCACCTTGAGTCTGTTAGATAAATTGATACCTAGCTTAGGCTGTGTGTGTGTGTGTGTGTGTGTGTGTGTGTGTGTGTGTGTGTGCGTGCGTGCGTGCGTGCGTGCGTGCGTGCGTGC
>JAYMFT010257410.1:0-10816 GCA_038088735.1 Panulirus argus
ATATATATATATATATATATATATATATATATATATATATATATATATATATATATATATATATATATATAGCCATTATGATACATTTCATTACTGAATATACCAAAAATTAACACACAACAAATATTCTGGTCATGACAGAGACATTTAGACACTATTACTTAATTTATAGTGTCGAGCCAGACCTAAGATCTGTTAGAACTACAGGTTAACCCCAACGCCACATCATACACCCCGACAACGGTGAAAGCTACGATTATATCAGGATTACATTTTCGGAATATTCGAAGCGTCTGAATTTGGTTTAGTGCATTTTATGTATATCAAGTAATGTTGTAAATAATTTTTGTAATCAATGTTCTCATACAGTAGATATATGTTAGAATGTATTCCATTATATAACAGAAGTGTTTGACTATATCAAGAATACATAAGAGTACAGGATTTTTAGAAGCAAATTTGTACAGTATAACAGTAGGATTTAGTATACAACACAAAACGACTCTTGGCTTCTAACGGCACTACATCAATTTCGTGGGGTCGTACTTGGAGGTCGTTGTTATCTTGGGATTTCTAAAACATATCTATTTCCTCAGGAAACTCCGTGGTTTCGCCATGACGACCTGATTACCCTTCCGTGCCACGTGGGTTAACGAAAATCATCCAGGTCTTTTGTTTTCCATTCCCACCATGCAGGGTTCCTGAACAGTTTGTGCCGTGGAAATATGATGCATTTTTTTATTACTCCTCCGCAATTTCCTGCATTCGTATAGATTGTATGATGTTTTTCCCAACCAGCATTTAAGCTGTGTATGTTTGATTACTTAATTGTACTGTACGAGGAGTGAGTTCTGAAAAAAAAAATCTACATATGACTTTTCTCTAACATATAACTTCTTTATGCTGTCTGCATTTAAAGTGTCATCCCTCAGCTTACTTTAATCAGTCCATTACTCCTTTACTATAGAAATGTTTCCGTACGTTTTCTAATTCGTTTCTTTCTCTTATGTCCTTTGGGTGTTCCGTCCATGGATCTTTTGAAGACCTGTTAACTATTTACATCGCTGATTCAAAACCTCAAAGGTTGTGACCAGGTCAACCCCTCACTCTTCTCTCTCCCACGGTGGGGTAAATTCAAGGCCTCCAGCCTTCCCCCTGTAAATCACCTTTCTTAAATTCGGTACCGTCTTTGTTGCCCTCCTCATGACCTTCTTTATTAGTTCTTTGTATATCTTTAATTCAAAAGCGACGGCTCAACTTTAGAAGCATATTCTACCCTTAGCCTAATGTAAGACATGGACAGCATCCTGAGTACTTCCTTTTGCCACAAACTTGAACGCTAATTTTAATACATGCCAGCGGACATTTTGTCTCCTTTACCGTTCTCCTAGTATAAAGCTCTGGCGAAGTCTGCTCCTGACTCTCTCCCACACAGATTCCGCCAGTTTATTTCCTGCTAGATAATATTCACATATGGACGCTCTTTCGCTGTTACCCATCCTCAGTACTGTATAATTACTCAGGCTGAATTTCATCAACCGAATATCAGAACGACATTGGAGTCTGTCTCGGTCCCCTTGTAAGTTGATGCAGTCATCTTGGCTTTTGCACTTCGCTCAAGGCGTCGGCATCATCCGCAAACATATTTAGGCAGGAGCCCAATCCCTAGGGGGAATCAGCGGCTGGGACTGCCACGTTTTCTCAAAGATAAATCAACAGCTTAGTATCTACTGTGCCTCAGCCAATTTTTCTTTTCACACGATGAATTAGGATGGAAATTTATCATTATTATTATTATTATTATTATTATTATTATTATTATTATTATATTATTATTATTATCATTATCATTACTATTATTTACCTTGGATGAATATGCGACTGAAATTTTGCCTTCCCCACCTCCCAGTACGAATCAATAACTGGAAATTTCCTAATATCTTTTATCCCTGGTTGAATCAACATCTGGAACTCTTGTCATTATTCTCTTTTCTTTTCCCAGGAAGAACCAAGAGCTGAGAATTGCTATAATTTTCCCCCCAAGGATGAACCATCATCAGCCGGGAATGTTTCGTCATGACGGCAATTTCGTTTGAACACTCGTTATCCGGCCCAGGTATTCTGATGATGGCTGGATGGCTGGCTAGCTGGGTACAGGGATGGGTGACGAGTGGGTAAGCTGGGTACACAGGTAGATAAATAGGTAGATAGTTTAGATACTGAGGTACGCGGATGAGTAGATAGGGTAGACACTGAGGTGGATGGATAGGTTAATAGGTTAGAAAATAAGGTAGATTGATAGGTATCTAGGCAAGTACAACATAAAAAAAGTGATTGGATAGGTTAATAGGGAGGTATGAAGGAAAAAAAAAAAGAAGGTAGGTGATACATATGTACACAGGTAGATATGAAGATATATGGATCGGCACATTCGTAGACTGACTGAATAGGTAGATATAGACAAATCTTAGTGGAAAGGTACACACACAAATAGGTAGGCCTATAGCCAAGTGGGTAGGTAGGTAAATGACGAGGTAAAGGAAGCAGGTAAGCAAGACTCTGGTCGGCGGACCTGAGGGTTTTCCTCGCTATCACCTGACGGAGGGAGATCGAAGCAATATTATAACGCCGGACCCAACGTCCCCGCCTGGGGCAACCCTCGTTACAGCGCGTTTCTTTGTGATTATCATTTCGTGTTACGGGGAGAGAGAGAGAGAGAGTTCCACAACCGCGTTACCCCCTCTTCTCTTAACCTTGTATATACATATGTACTGTGTCCTTACTCCTACCTATGTATACGCACACACACTCTCTCTCTCTTTCTATCTCTCTGTCTCTCTCAATCCAGCCTTAGCCAAACCTCCAGCTTTTCGCTGTAACTCAGCTCTGTTAATTCTAATACCATCGTTGTTGCCCTCTCCTGGACCTTCTCTATCAGCTCTTTATGCTTCCCTAGGTGCGGTGTGTGTGTGTGTGTGTGTGTGTCCGATCACCGTGGTTGGTCCTCGCGTCGTAAACTTGGCCCCCTAAAACCGGTACCATCGCCTCACTACCAGTAGAAACCCCCAACCCTACCACGGCTGGTACTTTCACTTCTTCCACTTCCGCCCATCTATACGACTATACTCCCTCTCTCCCTCTTGCTCGCTGCTCCCTCCTATTTCCTGGAATTTATTGAATTCTGTAAATTCTTTTATTCTGTTATTGAGGTTTAATGGATTTCTTTTCACCATTTTCTCTTTATATCCCTGACAAACACACACACAAACCGTAAGAAAAGAAGCACAAAGAGCTGATAGAGAAGGTCCAGAGGAGGGCGACAAAGATGATACATGAACTAAAGCAGATGAGTTACAGGGAAGAGACAGAAGCCTTAAACTCGCCCACCATGGATGAGAGAAGAATTGGGAGTAACCTGATCACAACATTTAAGACTTTTAAGCCAGAAAGATGAACAGTTCCTCGAAAAATGTAGGGATGGGACGACTAGAGGACATAAAATGCAAATATGCAAGAAACTTGTCGAATACTTTCCCTGTCTCTTTTTTCCCCCGGTTCTCAATTCTCTCTGTATTTCAGTTAGGGCCCGTCCTTGATGTGGACTTTTGTCCGTGACTGGAGTCTTCAACATAAAAAAAATTCTGTGGAATAAAAGTGGTGGATTTTGGATTATGATGACTGACTGAGGACATGGTTAATGCAAACAGCCGACAGAAATTAAAGAAGCTGTATGATTACGTTCAAGAGAAGGGACCACACGAGTGTGAAACTCCCTCCCTCGTACAGTACAAATTAGTAATTCTACAAATGCGCTTCAGAAGTTACTACATAAAACTTACATTTAGATGCCAATGTATGTATGCGGACGTAAATCAATGCGTACATCGGTGTGTGTGTGTGTATGTGCCATTGTATATAATTGTGCGTGCTTTCCCTGTATATTTTCAACTTTTGGGTGCCAAAAGGTTGAAAATATACAGGGAAAACACGCACAATTATAAACAATGGCACTATTGAAGAAAAAGGACGAGCCTTTACACGTATATCGAGGCAGCAGTTAACTGATTACTGATGATGCTCACAGTGGTTGGTTCGGGTCTGTTACCGTAGGGACGAGGGATCTCTGGTGAAGCGAGGTGACGGTGTCGCAAAATATAGAGAGACGACATTAGTCTGTGGGCACACGATCATACATTGCTTCTCCAACTTTTTTTTTTTTATGGAGCAACTCCACCAGAAGCCGTCAGAGGCACCAGCACTTTCTCCCTCATCAGTTCTCCACCACTCGTCCTACACCCCAAATGCACATGTTCCACTTCTCTCGAAATATTCACATCATAAGCAAATTGGTGACGTGATTTTCCAGTTAAACTGATTGGACTAACAGTCACTCCCGAATGGCCAGCATCTACGTCCTCAAAGACAGTCATAAGTACGACCAGTTATGACAGTTAACTTTCAGCTTCAGGAGACAGAGGGCGTTCAAGGTGTGACTCGTCAAGGATATACGTCTTTTTAAACTTCTCTTCATCTGACTTTAATGATCGCTTTCCTGTGTTTAAGTGATTCTGGTTTATAGAGCATGATACATTATGTACTCACTGTTGTGCGTCACTCTTATTAACTACTTACGTATATTAAGAAATGTAATGGTCTAATACATTGTGTGCGTATGTGTGTGTGTGTGTGTGTGTTTTCAATTCAGCTCTAAACCCTTTGATACTATGACATTTGGCACATATTACAATATGAGCCACACCTGGAAACTTTGAATACTTTAAACATAAAAGAATGATTGTGTCATTCACAGAGCATGGGACTGAGGAGGTGGGGTGAGAGCATGGGAGGTAAGCCAGCTGCTGTGGGGTGATGGGTGACTCGCCTCTGGTGGCAGACTCCAGAAGCAAAGATTCATAAGCTGGTGACAGAGAGTTCGGGAGACAGTGTGTATGTGAGAGACAGGAATGTTGACGGAAAGTGAGTGAACAAAAGGCAATGAGCTGCACCACTGGGATGGAACGGGAAGGCCTGGATAATAGCTTGAATTAGGCGAGCCTGGAGGCAGTAAAATGCTTGAGAGTGGATGTGGCAGCGGATGGAAACAGAGGGAACTCAAGTGAGCCACAGGGTGCGGGAGAGGAGGGGCTCAGGTCCTGAGCGTATTAAGGAGTGTGTAGAGGAGAATAAGTGCCTGTGAGGGCAAAGATGAGCATGTCTGAAGGTGCAGTTGTCTTAACAGTTTTGTGTAGATATGTGTGTCTCGGGCCCTGAATGTAAGAGAAAGAAAGAGGGAGGGTGGATGTGTTGGAAATGAGATGATTATAGACGATACATTGTGTTTGGCGGGCTGAAAGCGAAAGACACGAGTGTATAAGAGAGAGAGGCGTGGTAACCAGTGCAGTCAGATTGAAAGAGTTGAACAAGATGTGCTGAATGTTTGAGACATATGGAGAGGATAAACGAAGAAAGACTGACTGACTGAGGATCTGTGTGTCAGAAGAGGATAGGAGCAAGTGGCAGGTGAAAAACAAGAGGGAGATTGATGAGACAAGTGAGGGAGGCTTCGGGGTATCGGGGCCTGAACTTTTAGGAGGGTCCGAGGCGAGCATTGGACAAGATGAAGTGGATCATTGTAGTAAATGGGGAAAGGGGCAATGTACAACCATGCAAAAGTATGAGAGGCTTGGCTGTGGATTATAGGTTCTAGTTGCGGTGCTTTGTACATGACAGCTGAAAAATTAATGTACGGAAAGGAGACCATTTTTTTTTCTGACGCTGCCTCGCTAAGACGGGAGGAACAGCTGGGTATCTATGCATTTTTTCTTTTATGGTAGCTGGGCGGCCATCTTATATACGGAGAAAGAGGAAAGTTATCTTTCAAAGTCTCCTCGAGTCCCAAGGTTTCAATTTTCAAATTTCGAGTTATACAAATCTGAGAGAGACTCCTTCAGGAGATAATCATTCAGCATCTTTCCTTTATTATGACGATTTAATGTCAATATCTTAACATCTTCATTCTATACTTATGTGAAGTTGAATTTTAAACTTCGGTCTGCAGTCATTTCTGTTCCGGAGACTGAAAGAATAAGCTCTCCAGGGGTTTACAAGTTGTCTCGTAAACTGACAAGATTTTCTTTACAAAGTATCTAATTTTCACAAAGGTTTACTTATCATGGGATACTGTTTATTGTATTTTCCTTTTTGAGTTTCTTAAAATCAGCACAAAATACAGAAAAAGGTTTGATACGGTGATTTTATTTTCTCTGTCTTTACCCTTGGGAATGGAGGCATCAGCCATTGAACTGACTCTTAACTAAGGGTCAGGTCAAAAAGGCCAGGCAATCTTACCCAAGGTTTATACCGTCATGTTCAAGGGGCGTAGCGTCGTGTTCAATGGTCACACTGTCGTACTGAAGGGTCGTATCGTTGTGCTCAAAAGGCTAGAAATATGACTGTGTTACACAAGTGTCACCAAGTCATATCTTGGGAAAACAGCGGACTCCTGGTCCAACAGCAGCATGGCTAATACCAACGCCACTGATGGCACGAACAATACCCGTGGCCAGTAACAGCAGGAACAGCAGGTGAACCAATAATGACAGCAGGAGTAACCAAGTTTCCGTTAACAACAATGACTGCGATAAAAAAAAAAAAAAAAACAGCTTTGACAGCATTTGGTAGAAGCTGGAGCGCGAACTTGCCGACAGCAGCAATCATCATCAAGCATCAGGTCGAAGGGAATAAACAGCTTAATCTTCACAGCGTTTGAATAGCATTAACAGCAAATAACAATAATGCTGATACGAAGAATAACAGTACCCGAGGCAAAATCCAACGTGGCAATATTTACTTCATAAAATCCCTTTAAGATTATGTCATTACTTTAACTTATACAACAAAAGCCAAATGATACACATGCGGACAACTATGTAATGAGTCTTGGACATTTACACTGGTGAACTAATAATCATTTCTTCTCATCTCATTCACACGCACATACCACCTCCTCCATCTTTACCTTAACAATTTTTCCTTACCTACACAAACACCTTAATTTCCTTCTAACCTACATCCATCTCACCGATCCTAACCATAAACATATTTAAACCACTCTTACCTTACCATTAAACCCCATTAAAAAACATTAACTAAGCTGTTTATAATAGTGTCATTTACACTATAATCACTTCATTACTGCTTGTTCCTACTTTCAATACATCTTACATAAAACTAGAACTGATTCATCATTTAGAACCAGTCTGGGGATATATACAGATCAACAACTCTGATATATATATATATATATATATATATATATATATATATTACGGTTACTGTATCACATGTCAGTGATTTACATGTAGGGGTGTATGCGTAGGTGAATATCGTCCAGATGGAACGTGGTGTCTCGTAACTTCTAATTACAAATAAAGAGGAATATGAATACATTAATATATCAAGGATTGTTGGTAAAAATTTTTTGCACGTACGTATATTACTTAACGTTATGTAATACACGTAAGGCATATCTTTGATCACAGTTAATATACTATAACTATATATTTTTTTAAAAGTTTGACGCATCAAAGCCTATCATTTTTCCAAATTTCTTAATATACACTAAGCATAATATTCTAAATCTACAATTCAAGATTAATAGCAATCACTGCTTGCACTATGACTGACATTGTCTTCAAACATCACACAACGATAAGAGACAATATACCCTGTATATCTCCTTTAGTAGATGGTTCACCCTTGACAAGGAACATACTCATTACCACTTTTGATATACGTTGATGTAACATAAGAACTTGTTCCTTGGTACTGAAAAGCAATGGGATCAAAGCCCAAAACGATGACATCAGACGATGATCGTATTTTCTACGCGTCCAACACTACCTCACATCTCTCCGTCGCGATGGAGCACACAGCTTGCAATTAGTATATACTGCACAAACATCCTCACCCTCTCCATTGATAGACAGATGATCCTTTAAGAAATACAATGCAGTAACGCGGCGAGGCGGCGAGGGGCGTGTGTATGAGTGCGCGTAGGTTTGTCAACGGTGAATCCCGAGAATGAACTAGAGAAAGCCGGTCGCTGGCTTTATATATCCGTCGCTCTGCAAGCCCCGCCTTTCTCTGTGCCATACACGCCCGCCATTGGTCAATATTCCCACCTGCTGTGCCACAGAGAGACAGAGACTAGTATCTTGTCTCTAGCGATAAATGGGGTTCAATTATGACGCCAATTAAATTGAATATCTCTCAATGAAAATGCATAACCAATATCTAAAACCATTTCAGCGCAGCAAAACTAAGCTGACACAAATGCTCCTTCAGTGACGGCACGCACAAGTAAAGAAAAAAAAAATGGCAAAAGGCAAAAAATGCCCAATACAAACGCTCCTTAAACAAATCGATATCCTTACTGAATGAAAAAAGCAGTGAACTATCTATAATCCACAAATCTCTCTCAAAATAACACACAGACCATTCCAGTTACACTCGTAAAAAAAAAATTCAATTAGGAACACATATTCCCTTTTACTAAAGACGTAATTGGTAAACCTAGGGTTGAAAATACTAAGGGCTGGTGTGTGTGGGGGGGGGGGGGGGATGCACCCCATATCAATAATAGGATTCTCGTCGGGCATTTTTTTTTTTTCAATTGCTGGTAAATACGTTTGTGGGTAACTTTGCAAGAGAACGAACTATTTTCTGAGTAGGGAAGTCGTATATAATCGTCTGGCAATTGCAAGACGTTCCCCTATTTGTCGAACACTCATACATCATGTCCTATCCCTTTCTCTCCCTCCCTGCCCAAAAAAGACATTTACCCCGCCCCGTTAAACCTCTTCAGACACTTAGAATTATCGACACTAATTACACCAGCCAGGGAAACAAGTACTCGCTCAGGGAATCACAAAGACTGTACAAGACAAATACGTACGAGACACACGAGCGAAATTATAAGCAAGCTACTAAATTTGGCAATTGTAACTACCTTGACTCAAACATCCGTGATTGTGTAAGAGTGTAACGACCATGGCTGTAATGGTATTGTAACTAACATGATTGTATAACACAGTAACAACCATTACTGTATACTTATTGTACACCAGTGTAACGACCACAACTGTATAACAGTGTGACGACCGTAACAGTATAGCAATGTAACGATCATAACTGTATATCAGTGTAATGACCATAACTGTTTAGCCATGAAAATATCATAACTGTATAGCAATATAACAACTATAACTGTATAACACTGTAACGAGCATGGCCGTATTGCAATATAAAGACAGACCTTTTCGCAATATAATGACCATAACTGTATAGCAATGTATCGACTATAATTGTATAACATTGCAACGACCACGACTATATGGCAATATAACGATTATAACTATATAGCAACGTAACGGTCATGACTGTATGGCAAACTGTAACGACTACACACGAAACATAAATGCAGTATAAGGAATAGTCTCAAAGTTCCGCAATACGGTACAAAAGGGTCTCATAGGAAGTTAAAAAACAAAGATGTGTGCATAAAAAAATGCATGATTATCACTGTTAAAGGAAATAGCCCCTCTGACACATGTAATTTAACTAACGAATGTATGTAATCAAATTACATATAAGAGCTTTTTAAAAGGAAATCACCAACATATCATGGAATCATACAACAAATACTGAAGTACTAGATGCACTTTAACCAAACAAATGAAACACAAAAATCTACAAAAGTATTAAAAACAACTTGCATTAGAAAAGGCTAACACAGTAAAATATACATGACCCCTACGAAAAAGTACATTATTTCTAAATGTCCACTTAAAAAGCCTCTGTAGATACGCCTAATATATATAAAACATCTCCAAACAATAAAACAGTAAAAGGCAAAAACAAATGTCAACAAAACAAGCACGGATATACAGATATAAGCGACAGAAGCCCTATATGAAATGCCCACCTTCCCCACCCCCCCAAAAAAAAAAAAATAAAAGCCCTGGATAATCTGTTATAATACAGAACGCACGAATGTACAAAATACGGATGAACTTCAGCTTACTTCACTTTGTTGGCCAACCAGCAAGTTGGGTCCAGCCAGCACAGCCGAGCGCGAGATGGTACTGGACTTTCCTAGCCTCTGGCCCCACCACGGTACTGATGATGATGGCCGTGTGTGTGTGTATGTGTTTTGCTGGACTTGATAACAACCACCAGCAAATATAAAGACCAGTCACCTGGAAGTTGTAATACGCATCTAACATACCGTATACGTCTAACATACAACAGACGCAACGCAAACATCTAACGTACAACATACATAAGTCAACACAAGTCCAACGTACATGTAATACAAGTCTAACATACAAAAATACGATACATACGTGCAAAATACACTATACGTTAGTAACATTCGACCAACATACACTATATGGAATACACGTCCTACATACGAAACACGTACAGTAAGGCTAATTAAGGCAGTTATTATTACATTATAACCAGTCACACACATCACATCGTATACACTCTTTTAAAGAATATGGTCCTTCATAGACCTAATGCAATAAATGTAACCTATAGGTTAATACTGGTAACAAGCGTGTGAGAGGGAAGAGTTGGGTAAAGTGTGTTGGGAGAGAAATGAAAGAGGGAAGCTTGAGAGTCTCTTGGGTGTAATATGATCATCAGAATAATACTTCCTCCCTGTACATGTTATCCATATAATATTCTAACTGAATTCAGTATTTCACAGACTTACACTATGTTTACTATATATATATATATATATATA
>JAYMFT010257421.1:0-10816 GCA_038088735.1 Panulirus argus
GGGGGGGGGGGGGGGGGGGGGGGGGGGGGGGGGGGAGGGGCGGGGGTAGGGGTATAGGGGGAGAGCACGAGATCAACTAGACCACGGTGGTTGTTGAGGAACCCCCTCCCTTCCCTCCTCCCCCTCCCATGGTTGGAGGGAGGGACAGGTAAGAGGGGGTGTGTGTTGGGTCCAGAAGAGAGAGAGAGAGAGAGGGGGGGAGGGGGGGACAGCGAGTGAGTGAGTGTTGGGCGAACGTGATACTTCAAGTGGGGGGAGGGGTGGAGGGAGGGGAGAGGAGAGAGGAGGGTGTGTGTGTGTGTGTGTGTGTGTGAGGAAGGTGAGAGTGAAGATAGTGACACAGCACATATGGATACCACCATCCGCCTTCCCCCCCCCCTCCCCCGACATCCCCTCCCTACAGACCCCTACACGTCTCTCTCTCTCTCTCCCCCCCTGCCAGCTGGTCGAGCTAGTGAGTCTGATGACGGCCCAACGTTCCCAAGCCTCCGGTTGGCTTGCTGGTTCCAGCCATTAGGTTGTTACCTCATCCTTCAACACTTAGCAGTAGTGTTGCCGGGCGAGTGTTGCGTTGTGCAGCTGTGTTGGTGCGCTGTATCGGACGTCGGCCAGTGTGTATGTGCGAGTATGAGTGTGCGAGTGTGAGTGTGTGAGTGGACGACGCCCTCATGCAGCAGGTGAGGGCGTGCAACCTTTACTTATATCCCAAGGGGCGGCAAGAAGCGGTGAGGCAACTCCCAGCAGTGCCTCTCTCTCTCTCTCTCTCTCTCTCTCTCTCTCTCTCTCTCTCTCTCTCTGCTAATATCAAGAATCCTAAATGACGGATTGTTGGCTCGACGATGAAGCGCGAGAGAGAGGAGACAACAGACGTAGTAGACCAGCATGAAACATTCGGAGCAGACTGAACTGATATCCGACAGTGAGTAATAGAATAACTCCATAATTAAATCCAGAAGGGAAAACAGATTAAAAAAAAAAGAGAAATACGTCACAAAACGAATGAGATAAGTGCGAATATCATCCAAGCCATGAACACAGCAAATGTGGTAACGAATGAATTACCAAGTAAAACGACTTGGTGCAAAACTCCAACAAGAGTGGGAATATTTACCGAGAGGGCTGAGGAAACCCAGCCTGGCCTTTGTGTAGGGTCTGTTGGCTCTAACATTCGTATCACCGAAAGCTAGTAAAGAGGGTGCAGAATGTGGAGGTGAAATAGAATCTTCAAGAAGACGAAGGGGATACATTCCATATAGACTACTTAACGCCTGTGAGTCATTCAACCCGGTGTGGTGGTGGTGGTGGTGGTACGCCACAGCGCCCAGCAAGAGGAAGGAGCACAATGGACCTTATCTTTTCAAGTGACATAGCACTATTTTCCTCAGAGAGGTTGACAACACAGGATCATCATCTGGATGGCAGTGTCATAGGCGACACAAGGACTTCACGGCGCGCATAGAGTGGACAGTAGATAATGGAGAATGGAAAAGTAGAAGCAGGTATGTCATAAGCTTGAGTCACGTGAATTTTAATAACTGCAAGATGTAATGCATCGTGATTTGTACGACACGAACGGACGTGCAAACTCGAGTGGCGTCTCTAATGGCACTAGACATAGATGAGACCACGCCATTGTTCTCTGGGAGACTGAGACAGCCAGAAGAATGATATTAGCAAAGAAGAGGAGTATGGCAAACGGGAGATACCAAGAAAAGGAAACCACTGGATGAATAGAAGAACATTAAAGAATAGGAGAAAAGATTAGCATAGCGTAGTGAAGAAAAAAAAAATTCTTGAAGAGAAAAGAATGAATGATAATGAGGGGATTATGAAATCCCATAAAAGAGAACAGAAAGTAAAGGAAGAGAGTAACACAAAACATGCAAAAAGCACCCAAAAGTACTACTTTAATATACGAACAAAGAACCCAAAAGCATCATTTTCATACGTGAACAATGGAAAAAAATTGGTGATCGTTCCGTTTAAAGAGAAAATTATAAATCCGATCCCGTGAGAATATGCAAGTTGTTATATGACCAGTAGAAATGAATAAATTCATCTCAAAAAGCAAATGAGAAGTTAGAATATAAACGGTTTTAACTGATGTGAAAACTTGATTGGAGATATTGAGGCATCAGAAAACGACATATGCAAGGCAGTAAATCAAAGAGAGAGAACTTAACACCGGGACCAGATGGGATTCCAACCATCATAATAAAAAATGACAAGGGTGATAGTAATAAAACCCATAATGTTATTTATGAGACAAAGCCTAGACGAGGGCGTGATAGCAGACGTAAAGAAAATGGTGCGTTGAGCGCTACGAGCTAAACTCCACATCATGGAAAAGCCATGTCGTATGTCCTCGTAAGTAGATAGGTAGGTAGATAGATTCTCTCTCTCTCTCTCTCTCTCTCTCTCTCTCTCTCTCTCTTTCCAGGAACAAGTCGGATCTCGTAGAAAACGGATCCCGGACTGAAGGGACAAGTTTTCTTTTGTTTTTGTTTTTGTTTTTTTTCTTTGTCCGGTTCGTGAACGCAAGGCAGGAGGGCGGGAGGGGGGGGGTTAGACCCCCCTCTCCCCCCTCCCGACCCCACCCCTGACGACACCCACAATGCCTTGGGTCTGCTTGGGAACCTGCTGACACCCGATACCTCCCTCGCTTACATCCAGACCTGCGGCTGACACATACACTGGAGACTTGACGCCTTGCCTGACACCACGCTCCGTGAACGCCCGTGTCATTGCTGACCACTGTGACAGATTATTGTTATCATTTGATTGTTTAAATGTTGACGCCTGATTCTCCCTGACGCGTCACTCACACCCCACCCCCTCTACTCCCCGTCTGACACTTCATCCTGGCTGACATATAACTCTTGCTGACGATTCACCGCGGCTGATATCTCACCATGGTTGGCACCTCCTCTTGCTGACAGTCCATTCTCCTTGGCAACACATCCGGGCAGAAATTTCCCCTTAGCTGACAACCAACTCTTCTCCATGATTGCTGACACTTCACTCTTTCTGATACTTCAATCTCATTCTTGCTGACACTTGAACATGACTGGCATCTTTAGCTGACACCATTCCCTGATGATTGAAGCCATTTGGCACCCAACCCTCGATGGCATCTCTCACTGACATCTCGGCCATGTTGGCACCCCGCTTTTGGCTGACACCTCCCTCCCTTCCCCGAACTGACTTTGTACCCAGGCTGACACACTGCCCTACTTGACTGAAATCTCCTACCGACACTCCACCCCGGCTTGACCTAACGTTCTTTGACACCTAAAGTTGGTTGACACCACCCCGAGTGACATCCCACCTTGTCTGACACCTTTCGTTGGTTGCCGCTTCACCCTAGCTTGACACCCACCCACCCTGACACCACTCCGTGGTTGGCACCCCACCTTGGCTGACACCCACACAATCCTGGCCCCTCTGATCCGCTCTGTTGCAATCTTGTCTTCAACATTTTTTTTTTTCTTAACCACTGGCGGCGGACCTGGGGTCGAAGCACCGCTTGTGACTTTGTGAGGTCTGACCTGACCTGGTGGGTGCTCTGGATAGGATTACAGGTCAGTGACATGGTCTGTACGCGTCCTGGGGGTCATGTCAAAGGTCAGCGACCTGACTTAGGAGACTGTTTGGGCTTGTTGCAGGTCAGGGACCTAAGATGCTTGCTTGAGATGTTTGGGCTTAAGTCAGAAGCTCTTCTAAGGTATTGCTAGTCAGTGGCCTGGCAAATGGAAGGGGCTACTGTAGATCGTTACTCGGTGCCTGGTTCCTTGGCTTAGCTGGGGGCATTTTGCTGGTTCGTGGGCGTTTTTAATTTCACCAGGTAGCGGCCAGGGTTGCAGTCTCCCTGTGGTGTGTTGTGGGGTGAGGTGGGGCGGGCCCTCTGGCATGTGGTCGTGGTGTGGTAAGTTGTGGGTGGCCTGGCCTGCAGGATTGCTGCTGAGGTGTGCTGTGGGTGGGTGACCTGGCTCGCAGGCTTTCCGGGGGAGTGGGTGACTGTTGTGGGTGAATAACCCACTTTGGGAGAATGTTAGGATACGTTGTGAGCGGCTTAGGTGAGTGGCTCTCCACGCAGGAGAGACTGTGGCTCATGTCTACGTTGTGGAGTGCTGTGAGGCGGTAGTCTCCGGATCCTTTGGGCTTGCTTGGAGCCTCTGTCTCGCTCGTGTGTGCGGGAGCGTTGGTGGGAGTGGATGTTTCTCTAATGGGTGTATCAAGTACGGTGTGGGTGAGCGGCCCGGCTTGCGGGCACGCTGCAGATGTTTTGGGTCCGCGGGTACCGAGTGGCCATTTCTTGTTCTGGAGTAGAATTTTAGGACTGGGTTGGGGTAGATGATTGGTGGCCTGAGTTCTGGTTGAAATAGAGGGTCTTTTAACAGACCTTGTGGGGGTTGGACTCTGGGTTTGCTTGAAGCAGTGACCTGGCTTTGCCCTTAAGGGGTCGTGACCTAACTAACTCGTGGATGTGCAAAGGTCAGTAGCCTTTTGCTAGTAGTGACCTGCCTTGTATGCCAGCTAAGAATTCAGTGGCTTATCTCGTGGGTCTGCTGGTCTCACAGTGGTCTGGTTTATGGGTGAATGACATGGTTTATGAGTGCAGTAATAGGTGAGTGGTCTGAGTTATGGTTCTGCTAACAGGAGCCGTGGCACGGGAACAGAAGAGGGGTATTTCCCCTCCGTCCCCCGCCAGCTCCTTGAACAGAATACGATGTTATCAACAACGTCAATATAAACATGAGCAACATCAATATAAGTAAACAATGGAAGTACAGCGACGTGGAAGAAAAGAAGTTATCGTAACAGGGAAAAAAAAAAAAGGTTGACTGCAGAAAAGGGCATTTCTAGGTCATGGAGCGACGTGGGCTGTGGTGCTTGCCGCCCCCTCCTGCACCTGCATATAATATTACATATCACAACGCATTATGACCTGTGGTCCCGACCAGCAGACGTGGCTAGCTTTCTGAGCGCTGCAGAATTCTTGTAAAGATGACAGAAGGGACTCCTGTGGCAGGATATATATATATATATATATATATATATATATATATATATATATGAGTGAATGTTTTGGTGTTGTCATCTGTTTGTTCGTATGAGGCAGGAGTTCTGCACTTGTGGTTCCTCACTTTATCTAATACAGCTTCCAAAACCCGTCACTGACTGCTCTATACACTGACCCCAATTTTTGCTCAGATCGTTCCACATCTTTACCGCTCGGCCCGCTGATGATGTAATATATATATTTCCGCACGTCTTTCCCAACATTTCTCTCTCGTCCAGTTTCCAGGTACGTCCAGTCGTTATGTGGTTCGTTTGGATTTCGAAGAACAGGGTTTTTGTCAGTCTTATCATGGTCTCCTTATCCTTAGTGTGGGTAATAAATGACCACTCATTATCCATGTTCTACACACACACACACACACACACACACACACGGTTTGGATGGGGGAGAGAGAGAGAGAGAGAGAGAGTGACGAGACGTATTGAAGTGAAGGTGAAGGTGGTGTGTGTGGCTGACCACCGCCTACCACATAATGGTTCCAGCCCATCCAAGCGTGACGTCGTCCTGTGGTCAGCCTCAGTGGATGTCACCTCGGCCCCTTCTGTGGCTCCCACTGTGACATGCTCGTCTTTTTTTTTTTTTCACTTTACCAGTTCCTGTCTTCAGTTCGTGTTACCCACGACCGTCAAGGATAAGTGGTCGCTTAATCACACACACACACACACACACACAGAAGATTAGGGCCCCACGAGTGCAGAAACCAAGCCCCCTTCCCCGTACTGTACAAATAGGTAATTTACACATAGGTAATTACGCACCGCTGCGTTGCAGTGGTTAGCATTGCGACTCACGAATTTCACGGGCCCCGGGGTTCGAGTCCCGGCCAGGGTTGCTGGCTCACAGTCACACCAACTTTTCATCATATGAAACACTTCCTGCTTATGCGGTTTACATGTGTTTAGGATTTGTAATCATATCACCTCAGCAAGTACATATAAAGCAGTGGCAATTAACATAAGTAAGAAGGTGATCTCTGGAAGGCTCGTGTTAGCTCCAGCTCAGCAGAGTTACTGGTGAAATCCGAATGACTGGAAATACTGTACGAAAAATGTAAAGAAATAATATATCTGTAATGAATTCTTTGTCTAAAGTGGAAATTGCTCCATGTAATGAACCAGTTTAATCAAGTTCCAGGTTTAACTAAGACAGAACCCAAACTAGATTTGTGGGCTTTGATACTACTCATTTCTTGAGGTGCTGAAAAAAAAAATTATCAGATTTAACGCGTATCTGATGTAGACTTTACTAGTTATGACCCAAGGTTAAGCTGTAAGTTAAAGTTTGACTCCTGGCGACTCCTGACGACTCTAGGCGACTCCCGCTGACTCACGACCGCGCCTATAGACAAAGGGATACATAAATGTTTACCATACTTCAAAAGGCGCCCTAAAAAAAAAAAAGGTAGATTTATAAGCCTATTCTCCCAGCAGGCCTGAGTGGCGAATGAGAGAGTGAGGTCAGTGGCATGTGTGAAGGGTGAAGACGGCTTGTAAATATCGCCTGCGCTGAACCATAACGGCCCAGCTGCCTGAAACAGATAGTAGACAGACCCCACTCATGCCGGAGCCTTGACCTTGTTTAGCGAGAACCTCGCTGGACGACCCGCTCTTGCATCATGTGGAGGTTGATCGTACACCACTGGTCTCAAAATCTGGTGCGGAGCCAGAGCATTGGCTGGCCACGTCTGGCTCGCCTCTCGACAGTCACAGGGAAGAAAGTCATGTCAGTAATGAGGTCGATGCCATTTAAGAAGGCATCTGAGCATTCCAAGATCGAGTGTGCCGTTGATACTTGAAGGGACACCCCTGTTTTTTTTTTAAGTGTTCGCCAGCACCTGACGGTCGAAGGCGTGACATGAGAATATAGGCCGCGTTCGACACCAGTCGTCTGATGTATGATAAGAGGCGTCGACGTACGATATTATGGTCAGGAATCGTTGCTAGAGATGTAGTGGAGAGGGGGGGACAGTCTGAACGCAGGGGTCCTTCCTACATCTTGGCTCCTTGACAGGACCTACTTTGTAATATAAGGTGCTTGCCCACTTGGAGGCTAGCCTGTCACCCGTCACTCCCAGAGGGTCCGTCCACAGCCCTGTTGGTCAGCCCGTCACCCGTCACAACCTCCTTACCTCCCTGTGGCCATCCTGTCATCTGTCACAACCTGATAGTCCGTCTACGGCCCTGTGGCCAACCTGTCACCCGTCACTCGTCCCAGCACCCGTATCTTTTCCAGTCCTGTCTCTTCGCCGTCAGTTCTGTCATCCAGCTCGTCCGTCAGGCATCAGCTTTTAACCCGTCTCTTGTGTTGCATACCATTATTCCTCATATGTCACTTTCATGTGCTACCTGTTGAGTCACTTTCATCCCTCATCCGACCCTGCACCAAGGCAGCAAACCCGTCAGTTTCTGCCGTTGTCTGTCGTCTGGCATCGAACCCTTGGCTTTAATACTTTGAGACCACCGTTCAACCCTCTCCCTCTCTCTCTCTATTTTTCTCAATTCTAACTCTTTTTTTTGCAAGCGTCAAGCTACTTTCGATGTTTTAATGGCCATCTTTGGCCTTTTTCTTCTTATATATTATTCATTGTTCTATTTTCCTTTTCTTACTGTACCCAGCATCTCCAGCTGTGCTCTATCTCTTCAGGCAGCTGCTGTGTTTGCTGCTGCTGCTTGAGTGAGTTTTATCTTGACGTGATCCGTCCTGCCGCTGGCTCCCTCTGGCTCCCCCCACCAGCATACCTGGTCACCTTCCGCCACCCCACTGCCAGTGCCTTTCACCCACGCCCTCTCTGTACCTCTCATTCACGCCCTCTCTGTACCTCTCATCCACGCCCTCTCTGTACCTCTCACCCGCGCCCTCTCTGTATACCTCTTATCCACGCCCTCTCTCTCTGTACCTCTCACCCACGGCATCCGGTTACCTGTCATGTTATCAGTCTGCTTATGATCCATATGTTTTTGGTTGCCGTTTGCCAACGCCCTGTAGTTGCTATATGGCCACTCCCTCTCGTTGCTCCTCCTCACCCACGCCCTACGGCAACCTGCTGGCCGTGAGGGAGGCATCAGTCTCGTCCCCCTGGCCTCGTGGTCTCGTGGCGTCGCATGTGATCGTTCACTGACCTGTCTCACACGAGCCGGCCAATCAGCGGACAGGGTAACCGCCCGGTGAACCAACTGGTGCACACGGCTGACGTAATTTGGGCAGCTAGTTAGCTGTAATGATACGATTGACCAACCAGCAGACGCCGCCGCTACATCTGTGACTCATGAAGAAATTTACTGTACAGCTTCGCTGAAGTTGTATTTACGACAAAGGGAGACAATGTTCACCATTGTGGTTAAAACACTGTACTGTGTTTATGTATGTTTGTATAAGTTGTCTTCTACTCTGCGTAGGTTTATATATGTGTGTATGTACGGTCACAGTAAGTCCTGGGACACGCCTGATGGAAGCTGTTCCGAACCCTCTATCTAGACAGGCAGAGGCAGAGCCTTGAGCTTACCTGGTTGAAGCTGTCTCGAACCTTCTGTCTCGACGAAGACAGAGCCTGCGACACGACCGGTCGAAGCTGTCTCGAACCTTCTGTCTCCACAGGCATATACAGAGCCTGTGACGCACCTGGTCGAAGCTGTCCCGAACCCTCATGTCTCGATAGGCAGAGACAGAAGGGGTTCGTTACAGCTGGCACCAAGTGTGTACCGGGACTCAACTGTACTTTAAGACTGTTCGTGTCCGTCCGTGCACGCACATGAGGCATGTGTATGTATTTGTGTGTGTGTTGGATAGAGTAACCCCTGACTGGCCTCTCCCTCCTACAGCCAGTTATCGTGAAGAGCGGGAGGACTTGCCTCCTCTTCCTCCTCCTCCTCCTCCCGCTGCCCCATTCGTGTAGTGGAGGCTGCAGGTGGCATCATGTGAACCTTGGCACCCGACCTACTGTGCCTCTCCCTCAGTGGCCACAACTGTCTGGGCCGAGCGTTCGTCTCGTCTCCTCCAACATGTCATACAAACCGACCCAACACAGCCCGTCTCTTTACTCTCACAGCCTTCACAATTCCCCTTCATATACCCACATCATTTCACCAGATTCCCTCCCCCTCACATTCCTCACACAGCTTCTCTCAATTCCTCTGCAAAGCCGCTCATGTCCTCACCCAGCACTTCACATCTCTCACACAACCCTTCGAGTTTCTCCAAGCAAATCCCTTTGTCTCCCTAATAGTCCTCCTTGTTTACCAACAGAGCCCCTTTTCGTATCCCCAAAACAGCCCGTTTTTATCCTCATCATCTTCCGTCGCAGCCCAAGGTTCCCCCATATCGTCCCTCTGTCAGCTTTCTTTCAACACCCAGCTTTTTGACTCATGGCCCAACGCGACTCCAACTCGTCCACCCAAACATCCTCTCCTGTTCCCCCACACAGCCATTCTTACCTTCACCCGTCATCGTCCTACTCACCCGTCGGACGCTGCCAAGGATCATCCAGATAAGGAGGACCTGTTCCCTCCTACAGATCCGTGGAGTGTGCGACGCGGGTTCGGCTGTTGTACCTGAGCCAAATGCCTGTTGCCGAGTGCATATATAGCGATAGTCACGTTGTTGTATTAATGCATCGAGGATGCACCATATCTCGATCTATTACTGCATTACTAGACCGCTGTATCCGTGTATTATTGTATCACTGTATTCTCATTATGTTACCTGACTGTCAGATGTTGCTCGCCACTGACCCGTCTCTCTCTCTCTGCTGCAGGTGGTGGGTGAAGGGGCGCAGACGGTGGGGCAGGCCCTACGACCCGTGGCCCAGGAGTTGCGGCTGGTCACCTTTGCCCTGGCCTTGGCCGACTCCCACGCCGAGGTCGACCTTGACGCTCCCGCACACCTCCTCGACGGGGACACTATCCTCCTCCACGATGCCATCGATTCCTTCGACCCTAGTATTGGTAAGTGCTGAGAGGAACGGTAGGTGTTGAGAGGAATGTAAGTGTTTCAGAAACAAGTTTTGGGGAGAAACTGGTCGTGTGGGGAGAGATTGTTGGTGGAGGTTGTAGTTGCAGCTGTAGGGAGAAGTTGCACATCCTTGAGTTACCAACGATCACACAGTAATCATGTGACGCAACAGCTTGCCAAATATTGCGTGGTCTAGCTAGTGGGTGGAGGAGCAAAAACCAAAGTATGGAACCAGAACAACTTTAAGGAAGTTTTGTAGCGAAGGAGGTCTTGGAGAGTTTATCCTTTCTTTATAATCTAGAGTGAATTTCATGTGAGACTCTCATGTGTCGATCTAGTCCCATCTGTCGCAAACGCATTTTACTGAAATGGATTTCTACCCATGACAGACAGTTCATGATATTCTAAACCTCGTAGTAAGTTTACGAATCGCTTTTGTGAATTTCTTAAACATCTTGAGAACCTTTGTATCAAATACTAGACTCTTAAGCCATTTACCAATGTGCTTTACATTACTTTCGCTCGTTCACTTGTTCGGATGATCTTGTTCAAAAACTGAACTGGATGCTTCATATTCACTTGCCTTCAGGTATGAGTGTAATAAGAAGACACAAAAACCTGATACGGAAGGTTAACGTAACGAGAGGTAAATACCCTTAGCTTCAGGAAGAATCCCCCAGGGAGGGCGGTGTCTAAGGGCTCTTATACCCGATACTTGGCCAAGTATGGTTTCGAAGCATGGTACCGAAGCTGTGCTCGGAAACTGCTCGTGTAGACAGAAACGCT
>JAYMFT010257432.1:0-10816 GCA_038088735.1 Panulirus argus
TTTATCCCTGGGGATAGGGGAGAAAGAATACTTCCCACGTATTCCCTGTGTGTCATAAGAGGCGACTAATAGGGGAGGGAGTGGGTGGCTGGAAATCCTCCCCTCCAGTTTCTGCTTTTTCAAAAAAGGAACAGAGAAGGGGCCAAGTGAGGATGTTCCCTCTAAGGCTCAGTCCTGTGTTCTTAACACTACCTCGCTAATATGGGAGAAGATGAATATGTATAAAAAAAAAAATTGTTTTTTTTATGTTAGCTGCAATGGCACGGGCAGCTGAGATACAGATATGTAACAGATCCCTATGTAGAGGTAATAATGATGTTTGCGAGTGAGATAATTCACAGACATTTTCATTAATAACAAGATATTTCAATTGAAAAAAATTATTTTGAAGATCTAGCTCAATAATTCCTACTTAAAAATCTGACAATACTGGGGACAAGAAGGGGAAAACCAATTTGGAGATGAAAGGAAGGAGTGAAAAAGATTTTGAGTGCTCAGGAGCTGAACATGCAGGAGGGTGAAAAATGTGGAAGAAAGTCAATTAGAGCAAGGTTATACACAGGGAGTGACAAACTGTGAATGGACTAAACCAGGGCATATGTAGCAGCTGTGGGAAACCATGCAAAGGTCTAGGGTGTCTGATAGAGAACAGGGGGCTGTCTTTTTGGTACATTTCACACAACAGCTAGAGAATGGATGCTAGCCAATGAGGCCTTTTCTTCCTCTGTTACTCGTGCTACCTTGCTAACGTGGAAAATGACAAACAAGTATCAAAAAAGTAAACCTGTATACTGCCATTGTATGGTAACCATTATGCAAGAGCATATAAACAAATCAGAAATAATTCAAAAACACTTCAAACCTAACATTAAAGGACTTGGACTTACACACTACCACAAAGACTACATGGCATAAACTAAGGAGTTTAGAGACATGCAGAGAAAGATATATTGTAATTTATACCTGGCAACAAAAAGAAGGTATAAAGACTATTATAATACACTTGGAAGCAATTCAGCAAGGTAGATACAGCATCATTAATACAAAGATAATACCTGGCAATCGAGTGAAAAGGTAGTAAACAGAAATATATGAACGCACAGCAAGGAATACCAGAAGAACGAAGAAATTTACATAATCTAGCCTAGGAACATTTAAGAGAAGACTTGGATCATGGTTGAAGACAATAACTGATAAGTCTCACATAAACAACAATGCCAATGGAGTAGCCACCTAAGAGAGAGATTTACACAAAAAGCAAGATATATATATGATGAGAGGAGGGCTGGTGGAAGAGGGAAACAACCCCAAAATAACAAGATAGGTAATTTCTATTTGTATATGGGGAGAGAGCTTTATACTTGTGTTGCACCGTCTGTTAACCTTGTATTTATGTATCTTGTCTTTACTCTTATGTATGCGCACACACACAAACACACCCTAGCCTAAATCAGGCACCCATTTATCAACCAGCCCTGAGAGGAGGATGAACACCTGGGTTGGGTGTAGATCAACTGCCATGCCAGGATTCGAACCCATGAAGGCCTGACCCCAGGTGAGATTGTAGTGACTTATGATCAGTAATGCTATCCACTTCATCAAGGAGGCCCATGGTGGGTGCTACATGGTAGCCCTGCCATTGTTGCAAGTACTCATTAGTTAGTAGGATCTTCATGGCCACCACATCCTCCCTCACTAACACTAATCCATCCTTCCATAGCTACCACACCCTACCTCATCACACCCACTTCCTCCCCACCACAACAGCCTGAACAGCATGATGACAGCATTCACTGGTTTAATTACTCCCCCACTATTTTCCTCTTCATACTTCCCATGTTGCAAGTACAACCTTCTTACTCAACTAATTAATAATACAGTATAATACTTATCTAAAAACATATCACCCAGCAGTCAGTAATTTCAATCCTACCAAAGAAAGCTGAATCATTAAAAATGACTATGGGGACATGTGATAATGCATCTCACAACTTCCTTGTGTTTTCTACAGAGGACAAGCAGAGAGAAATTAGTAATGATTATTCACAGCTGGCTACTTTACACTGTCATTATACTGAAAATCTTTAAGCCTATAATCAAAGATAATTTTCAAGAAATTTTTAAACCCACATATACAAAACAAGAAAAACAATGGTGTCTCAAATTTAGCAACCTTAAGGCTGAGCTATTGCAAAATCATAGATTTTGTTAGACTACTGCATAGGCTTTGCCAAGAGGACATGACTGCAGATCTAATCATTCATAACCTGAGTAGTTTTATCTTCCTAATATGTATGTTCAAGACTTAAACCACCTATACACAAGCTTACTGAGGACAGCCAAGCATAGCAGTTTAAAACAGAGCAAACAATTGACTGTGGAGTTGTGTGAATGCCTGGATTAAGGCAGAGCTCCAACAAATGATCAACAAGTTTCACAAACATAGCACCATTTTACCGAGCACAATTGATCTCATAAGTGCCAAATTATGGGAGGTGCCAAAGTTTGGAAAGCCAAACCAAAAACATTAGACTGTGCAATCTCTTCATAACACAATTATAATGAGAGACTGTCAGAAAACAATAAAGGCATATAAAAAAAATTAATCAAATAAAACTTAAGTTATGTTTCCTAAAAATAAGAATATACAAAGACTTACATTCTTGGTCCTGCTTGATCATGCGAACCTCTTCCTCCTGAAGGTAAGTTTCAATATTCTGAAGGGTTTGGATGCGCAGCTGGGTGTTAACGGACGGGTCAAGTAACATCATGTGATACAGCTGTTGCAAGCGGCTCCCCCTCATTAGTTCACAATGGCGAATACAAACAAACCCCAAAGCTTGGAGGGTGTAGTAACGTAGGTTCATATCAGGCAGATCCATGAAATACATCAACGTCTCAAACACTTGTTCTGTGATATTATCCTGCAAGTTTTAATGTTCATTAAATATCAGTAAACAGACTATATATAAATATTCTTTTTTTTAAATTTCTGCCTTATACTGAGGGAAGAAGGATGATCCAAGACAAGAGTGGATATCATTAATGTTTCCATGCAATACAATTGAGAGTATGCAAAAAAGTTATTAGAACAAATGAGGTAATGAATGCACAAGTTATAATAATTAGTGAAAAGAAAAATTCAAAATAATGTAAAAATGTGGGTTTGGGGAAAAAAAAAAATCTGAAACAGTATCCTACAGTCATGATATAAGTTTCTTGTAAGTACATTTACTTGGCTATGACCCTGTCCAGCCTCATATCCAGAAAGAAGGCATGAGCTTAAGCTCATCTTTTGAAAATAACTCAATGATATCTGCAACAATTGCTTGTTTTCCCTGAATCTGTCCTGAGCCTATCAGCAACCAAAACCAGGATGAAGTCATTGACATGCCTCTTACCAACACTTAAAGTTCATATATCATATATTTTGCCGATCATGGGCACCAACCCAAGGGGTTCACAAAAGTTAAGGGAAAAGATTTTTCGAAAAAAGGAGGAGAAGGCCAGGCACGATAACAAATTAAAGAAAATTTGCTCATGGGACACTGTCCCACACAGCACAGGTTTTTAATCTTTCAAAACCCAAATTGCTCTCCTCTGCAGTTTGTCCTGTGAGCATGACAGCATACCCACATGAAGAGAGAGGGTTCAAGAAAAATATCCATATAAGTAACAAAGGCAAACATACATTCAAAGATGACAAAGAAAGAAACTAGAAACTGATTTCTCTAAAGGCTGAATCCCCAGAACCACAACAGAACCACAAGGGTATATCAATTAAAAGAAAGAAGTAAGCACTTCATTACTTTCATGTCATCCTTGTGAAGGTGCCCTAGTAACCTTCTCTGTTTAATTCCTCATAAAAAGGGTATTACAGTATAAACTTTAACTCCATTCTCAAGAGAAAATTTGGGTTTTGGTGGAGATAGAAAAAAATATATAAATTGGCCTGTTGGGAAAAAGGGGACAACAAGTTTCCCCATACGAAGGAGAACTTAAATTAAGCTTGTTAAGGATATTCTTCAATCTCAGAGGCACTTTCAAGAGGCAACAGCACTACTAACTATGTTCTGTAGTGACAAATGCTTGAGAACTCTTTGAAAACACACATTACGTCAAAGAAGTCATATTCTCCAAGACAGACAAAGGTATTTCAGGTAAATCTGTACTGAATTAAGAAGACCAGCAAATGTTATGTAAAAGGTCAAATGTCAGCTTGATCAAAACCTAAGCCTTTAGAGGTATTTCAGATCACACTAAACACATAAAATCCAAAATCCACAACTGAGGTAAAGGTTTTTCTATCAGAGGTGTTCTAGAAAAATGAACCAGAGGTAAACTCCAAGGCATGTGGTAAGCTGAAGGCACCTCTGGCATGAGGGTGAAGTCCCACCAGGAATGACTATCATGACTGAAATCTCAAAAAAAGCCACTTATCTAAGATGAACCTTCAACAGACAAAAAACACTGAGAAAAGATAACTTGATCGCCTTTACTTTCTAAACCAGGGAAAAACAAATCTAACATAACTCATGGTTTCTGTGGCACAGATATCCAAAGGAGATGAGATGAAAACCAACTAAAAATTTTATCATTGAAAATTCTGTCTGATCTGCTTACAACATCTGCCCAGACAAAGCATACTCCTGGAGAAGGAGCTCACAGAAAAATGGGGCCTTCGAATATAGTGTGGTAGAAAACTTTACCAATGACTGAAAAAAGAGGCAATGTTTGTAAGCATCTTGTGCCTAGGGTATTGGACAGTCCATAAGGGTGAAAATCTAAACAACAGCTCAGGATGCTCTGAGAAATGAAAAAAGCATGGACCCAACATTTCCTTACTGTAGAAAAGACAGAACTGCTATTCCCCTCCAAAAGCCCCACTTTGTGGTCTCCTACAGAATAGGAAATCCATCCTGAATTAAAGCATTTGCCCAAAACCAATAATGTAATTTTATGACCTGCCAGCTTCCCAAGTTAGGCATATGGCTGTAAAAAGAACTTTGAGACAAGTTGCTCTTCTTGATCTCAAGACATCCACTTCTGGGATCTTAGGGGAATCAAAGTAATTGTGTAACCCTTAGCAGTCCACAGGAAGAAAAAACACCAGTCATGATGTCCCACTGACTTCCTAACCATATCACAGAAGTCCTCCTGGAACAATGGAGTTCACAACGCAAAGGTCTTGCTTGTCATACTCCTCCTTCTTAAATCATAAAACACTTCAAAATCTAAGGCCAAGTATTAACCAAAAAGTCTCAATGTACTGCCAAGGCAGTGCACTGAGTGGTGAAACTTCCTCAAGCCTCCATAAGTTGTTTGGTGGTTGTGCTGACTGGGTGGGATACATGAAGTGTTAACAGAATTAGAAAGTGGTCAGAGGATATTTCATGTAGTGTGATCCAGCTGGTCCTTGTGTATAGTGCTTGTGAGCATGATATGATGTCTGGCAACATTAGCTGCTAGAGGTGGTGGGCTGAAGGGTCTGGCTAGCTGCTTGGATATGCTGAGGATATGGAACAGGCTTATTATCAACTCACCTCAGTGCAATCGTAAACATTGAAATCTCCACGGAGATAGGTGTTGGCTGTGCTGGTAGGGTTTTGCAGTTGGGGAGTGTATCTGGGGGGAATGTGAAGGTGGAATGTACATGAGTGCTTGTTATGTTATAGTATGTACCATGAAGTCATATTTCTAAGGATTTTATTTTTATGGTGCTGTCACTGTCTGTGTACTACTTTGTAATGTCAGTGGTTTTCAAGAAAGGTATGGTTTGCTGGATGAGTGTTATGAGCCCTCCTTGTCCATGTCTGTCATTTCTTACTACTGTGTAGTTGTGAAAAAGTGGGTGGGTATATCAGTTCTCTGAGTATTTCTTTGTATTTGTTTCTGATGCCACTGCTGCTGATTTGCTAGATGTTTAGTTTTTGCTGGGATTCTGCAGAGTAGAATGGTTTGTTTGTGAAGTGGGAAAGCGAGAATTCTGTGATGTTATTTTTTAGGTATTCGTGCTGGAAGTGAGGAAATTTGTGATGGGATTTAAAAGTTGCTTTATGAGTGATTGCTGCATTTCCTGTGTTCTGAGTAGTTTCTAATGGATGTAAGTGATAAGCAGTGGAGATGATACCAGCAAGTGTGGTTGGAGCACTGCTTCTTGGTGATAGGTTTAGGCACTATAGTCAGAGATATACTAGTGTTCCAGGGTCATGGTTAATATCACCAATTACTATTAGTAGTTGGGTGATAACGATTATCCTTTTCCAGAGAAAAAATGTGTGTGTAAGATGTCTAGGCATGACCCACAGTCCACTGCTGCAACAGGGGACAGCTCAAGACTGCATTCCATTCAGAAGCAAGGATAATTGAGCCCTTTAAAGGCAAGAAGTTCTTGACGTGAGTAGCTGCAGTTTGCATTGTTCCAGCTTTCTCTTCTACTTGTACGCTGGAGGCCCTCATGCCCATGATGCCAACACATGCAGGAATATCCAAACAGCACCTAATCATTTATAACCACCCTAGGAACACTATCCATGAAAGAGTCCTAGAATTACCCAAGATCTTTCTGAAAACTGCAGTACTTCCAGTTGCAGGGAAATGTACGATCATATGGGGTTAGGAGTTCTTTGATGAGACTGTATGACCAATGGTACAGCCAGCTATACTGACATTCACTCGCAGTATAACCTCGAACAGGGAGAGTCCAGTGAAGCCTATAACACTCAACACCTTCACAATGAAACAAATATCCTCCCAATACAATCCTACCTCAATATTCTTGTCACTCAATCCCATGCAACAGCACTAGACCCTCTCCCACCCAAACCAAACTCTATAACTTACCACCAAACCCCAAGTAAAAAAAACTTACCCATCTTATACTTCAGTAGCCTCTAATCAAAGATACCCCCCCAAAAAAAAAGTATGTGTGTGTATGTGTGTGTGAGCGAGAGAGAGAGAGAGAGAGAGAGAGAGAGAGAGAGAGAGAGAGAGAGAGAGAGAGATGCAACTATCAGACAAACATAAGTCACACACTCCCACTTACACTGCACATCATCCATCACTACAACACTACAAATATAGTATCAATATATCCCAAGACCCTTCATGCCCATAATGAAATTACCATAAACCTTACCAAGTGTTGTGACCTGCCACATAAGCTCCAGAGCGCCACAGAAAATCTCAAGAAAAATAAGCAACTATCAGACAAACATGAATCACATCCTCCCGCTTACACTGCACATCATCCATCACTGCAACACTACAAATACTGTTTCAACATATCCCAAGACCCTTCACGCCCTTGACAAAACTACCATAAACCTAACCAAGCATAGTGTCCAGCCACATAGCTTCCAGAGAACCACTGAAAATCTAAAGAAAAATAAAGATATTCATATCACAAAATCAAACAACACTAGTAGATCGTGTTTTAAACATGATGGACTTTAGATGTAAACTGCAGGATCTTTTAAATGACAGTGAAACATATGAAAGATTAACATTCAATCCCCTTAGTAATAAAGTAATGACCTTCAACTCTAAATTCAACCAACTGTTAAATAACCACCAGGACATTCTGAAGTCAGTAAGGATAGTTAATCCCTCTCTTCCTTATATATACTATCTCTCTAAAACTCACAAAAATGGATGTCCCCTCAGACCAATTATCTCCTCTGTTAATTCTTCTGGTCATAAATTATCCAAATGGGTAGCTAAACACCTTAGCCATGTACAAGGAAAAACTCCTCATCGCATGTTTTAAACAGCATACCTAAGCTGGAAATTACCTGATCTCAGTCTTGCTTTATCCCTGCCCATAAAAAACTTTCATTGATTAATAGAGCAAGGGTTCCCAACCTTTTTATTCCTCTGTGCCCCTTGGGCATTCTGACAATTTCCCATGTACACCTAAAAAAATAAGGATCAAAAACTGATAAAAATTATATTGATTCTATATTATTTCATTATGAAATCTGTAATAGACTATATAAGGATTTTATACTGATTTATAACTAGGGTGTTCTGTACGGATTATGTTCTACATTAATCATGATGTACACTGCACAGCAGTGTACACCATGGTTATACTTTCAGACCCCTATGTACCCCTTGAGAAGTGAAAATGTACCCCTGGGGGTACATGTACCCCAGATTAAGAACCCCTTAATAGAGTGTTGTGTTTTCATTTATGTTTTCTAATATGAAGGTAATTTCTATAGACAGAAATTTTGTCTTGCCATGGGAAAACCCCTAAGTCCCATCCTCAGTAACATATTCAAAGAATACTTCAAGACAGATTCTAACATCAATCAGTAATTATTAAAAAATCTGGCTAAGATACACTGATCCTTATGGCCATCTTCCCAAGACTGTGATGTTTTCTTTAATGAATTAAATAACATTCACCCCACCATCAAATTCAAGATTGAATGGAAAAAAAAGGCAAATTGCCATTTCTTAAAGAGTTGATAACAAGGGAATCTGATCACTAATCCCTCAAGATCTACTGTGAGTTATATTCATTATTTTTCAGTACATGATCCTTCTGTAAAAATGTCTGTAGTCATGTCTATGTTTTCAAGAGTATTACGGATATGTGATCCCATACGTCTTGTAGATGAATGTAGACAAATAAGACGCATTTTTAGGCAGTTATGTTATCCTAAGTGGTTTGTGAATAAGACTTACTGGAAAGCTTGGAAGACATTTTATACATCCAGTAACAAAAAATGTGGAAAAGAATGATAGGTCTAAATGTCTGGTGTTTCCCTATTCTCCCAACTTAAACAATGTAAGACAGGTACTAAATAACAGTGTTTTAATGTTGCCTTCCAATACAATAACACTTAATTAAAAGTAGGCTAAATTATCAAAAACTGGGAGTGTTTACGCCATCAAATGTAAGGCATGTAAAGATGTATACACTGGCCAGACCACTAAACAGTAACTGAAAGATGCTACTGGCACCGTCATTGAGAATGAGTGGATGACCACAGAAATGCAGTCACTAAATCTGACATGAAAATATTCACCCTGTTGACCTTAACAACCCAGTCACTTTGTACCCCTAATCTGATTATGTTAGCCATAACATCACTGAATCTGTCTTAATTGCTAATACTATGAACTTTAATTTGTCCCTAGATAACTCTAGCACACATCCTATAATCAACCAGATCATTGAGAGATTTATCAACAAACAATAACATAAGAAAAGTACTCGTAGCTGAACACATATTTTGTTACCCAGACCAACCTACCCCAGACAACCCTCCGTAACCACAAGATACCCCACTTTCCCTTTAACAGTCAGGTCAGCGTACCATTCGGCATGGAGCTAGGAAGGCAGATGTGTGGTGGTGGTAGGATTTAATAACTTTATGAATTATTTGCACGATGTGGCGGATTGTGTCCATGAAGCATGTTGTGCTGCATATAAGGAAAAATTACATATTAAATAAAATTATCTGAACTTCTACTGAATTGCGATTTCACCTTCATAACAATCATCATGAACTAGTGTGATCATCATACTATACAACATCATATCATATATATATATATATATATATATATATATATATATATATATATACTGATTACAGCAGTCCGTGATGAGACAGTACCCGTGGAAATTCTGAGGAACATGGGGCCTTTTGTTGTCAGATAGGGTGTCCTCAGAATTTCCGTGTCTATCAGCCTACCAAATGCTCTGATCTCGCTTAATTAGGACTTGGCAACTCTCCCTGGTGATCCCATCACCACAGCTTTGAGGAGCACATCAGCAACTCATGGGACAAACTATATACAGGGGATGCATGCTAAGAGCTGCTGGATTAACAAAGACCCTTTCTTTGTTTCATTCATGTTTTGTCCCACTGCCACCCACCCACACCTTACAATGGGGCACAAGAACCTCACCCAGCAAGAAAAGACTCGGATTCTTGTCCTGAGGGAGGCAAATCTGTCAGTGAAGGAGCTCTGTCAGCCTACAAGGGTAAACAAATCAGCCATATATATACAGGCTTGTTGCAAAAGCCAAGAATATCCCACAAGGCAAAGTTCCACCTCATAAATCTGTACCAGGACATCCCTGAAAGACTTCAGCAACCACTGACAAGCTTATCAAGAGGCAAGTATGGATAAATCCACACATCAAAGCAAGACAATTGAAGCAAGCCTATCCCACCCTCCTCAAAAGTGTTACAGAATTCACCATTCAAGTGTGCTGCCAGAAACACCTGAACCTGCCTCTTCATTCCCCAACCATAAAACCCCTACTGACTTGCAAGGTGTGATGCTTGTCTCAGTTTTGCAAGGAATAACAAACATTTCACTGTTGAGGATTGGAGAAGGGTCTTATAGAGCGATGAGTCCACCTTTCAGTGTGGTGCGGTGAGGTGTGGCAAGTTGAAACTCCCCTCATGCATGAATCTCATTGACCCTCTGTTATGTTCAAATAACCGTCAAACACCCAGACTCAGTCATGATCTGGGGTTGCTTCAGTGGAGAGTTTAGGTATGGGGGATTCCATGTGCTTCCCAAGAACATCACAATGAATGGAGACTGCTACAGTGAAGTTCTTTGTGACCACACAATGAATTTTTATGGGATCCATGGCTGCATCTTCTTTATGCAACAGTGCACTATCACATAAGGTAAAGGTCATGAAATGGTTGTCAGACAAGCAAGTGAACATCCCTCAATGGACTGGGAATTCTCCAGACCTGAATTCCATCGTGGAACTGTGGTCTAAAAAAAAAAAAAAAAAAAAAAAAAAAAAAAAAAAAAAAAAAAAAAAAAAAAATAA
>JAYMFT010257443.1:0-10815 GCA_038088735.1 Panulirus argus
TGAGGATTTTTCCTCTAAGGCTCAATCCTCTGTTCTTAACGCTACCTCGCTAATGCGGGAAACGGCGAATATGTATGGAAAAAAAAAAAAAAATATATATATATATATATATATATATATATATATATAAATATATATATATATATATATATATATATATATATATATATATATATATATATATGTTACTTATATGCATAATAAGCTTATCAAATAAATAAGTGTTAAGCCTGCAACAGGAATACAAAGTGCCCTTCCTAACAGCAGAACATATACACATCTCACTATGCAATCATGTTAAAATCTCCAATAATATATACTACATTATCTATATACCTGCACATCTCTGTACATTATCTATAAACATTTTCTCCCCATCTGGGCAGCACAAAAATGATGTACTATCCTCTACAGCATTTTTCATAGTTACTGACCAGCTGAGTTGAAAATATTTTATTAAAGAAATGAAAATATTATGTGAACTGCCTGCCATTCTTTTCTGACTCACACCTCTTTTATTTATTGTGCCTGGAATTTCTAAATGCTCAGACCCTATATCCTAAACTTGCAGTGAATTGCAAGAGGCATCCCAAACTGTTTAAGGCACATCAACAGTCAATGAGTTGAGTCAGGTGCAAAAAATATTATGGGCAAATTGTTCAAACATCAAGGGTAAAAAATACATGATTAATACATGGCTTGCAGCCATTAGAAAAACTGTGGACTGCTCATTGGAAATATTTCAAAAGGGTCTGGACAAGTACTGTATCGATATATGTACCAAACAGTTTGGATGTGATGGTTACATAGGGCTTTGGGCCAGGGCCTCTAAAAGTTTGAAATAGCAGAGGAGTAACAAAACAGCTCAGTCTCAGGCTGAACTGTAGGGCTGGAAAACCTTCAAAGCCATCTTTAAGTATATAAAATTCTTCTATCATATCCTAAGGGAAGTGACATCTTTCACTCAAAACAATTTGCTAGTCTAAGGCCTGAAGTGACATCTTCCACTCAAAACAATTTGCTAGTCTAAGGCCTGAGTAATAAAAACATTACACAAATCAACAAATTTAAACTAACTTTGTTTGTCACTCTCTTCAGAACACCATGCATAACACAACATTTATTGTTCCAGAAGACCAGATAACCAGAATCCTTTTTGAAAGAGTGCATCATAATTAGACCTTGACTGTATATATCACAATTAAGGAAAAACTGTGGGTATTTGTACTTTCTTTCATTAAATTCTTACCTGTGGTGTTCATTTGTGAAGACATAATATTTTTTTGTGGATGTCTCAATAAGATCCCGTAATCGCTTGTAAATGGGCAATGAACGGTGCTTTACTTCTCCAATAACAGTTTGGGGGATAATTATATTTGTCATGCTGTCATCACACAACACATCGATCTGAAAATTTATACATTGCAAAGCTTCTCTCATGTTTAATATACTGCACAATTACTTTATGGGTATAGCCTACTATATGGTATATCAATTTGCAGATATCACTGAAAAAGTGAGTTAAGTCAAATAGCAAGAGTATACCTTGGGGCTAAAATATGAAAACAACAAAGTACTACCTGACGCCGTATTGTATTGTACATGGTTAAGAAAAGAATGGTGCCTCCATTCTTAAATCCACTATACATAATATGTTTATAACAAGGCTAAATAAAGCTAAAAGATCATCTTTTCATGAAAAATGAACAGACATTCACATTTGCAGATAATAGCCCCTCATAATATATAATCAAGATGTACTAGTTCCTTCTAATACATAAATGTCAGGGTATACTATATTTCAAGAAAAAGCAGTATAATAAAATGCAATATATTCTTTATATCAGAGAACAACCTATATTTTCATTTATACATACTTGATGGAGGGCCACATTAGTGTCAATGAGAATATGGTGAGGATGAGGAACTAGAGAACTGTCACTTGTAGTAAGCATATCCAGAACAGGTTCTTCTGCTTCACAAGAACCACAGCCATCCAACCCACACCAAACATCATTTCGCAGGTAGTGCTCCCGAACAATCTGGAAAAGTTATTTGTAAAAATTATGAAAATTAGCTCTACATGGAAGGGAACTTTAAGATATGCTTCTATTGAAAAGACGATCAGAACTGAAAATTATAAAACCTTTAAAAAGGTATTGCAGCATAAAGTTTTTAAAGAACAGACGTCACTTAGCATTCATTAGGAATTTCATACAGACACTTTTTTCAAATACAATATGGAAAATCAAATTGAAGAAATCAATAACTACCAAAGCATATGCATTTTTAATAACTTCAGATATCATATTACCCAAAGAGTTTGCCAAATTCTGGAAAAGCATAACAACTAAATACTACTGGTTGTCATAATTTTAATATATTTCCAAAATTACCAATGAGCAGTCTGAGAACATTCCAAGTGTATGAAATGAGTGGAAATAGAAAGATTTAGGATGGAAATGAAAAGAAGAGCAGACCAAGTGACAACTTGGATACTTAAGAGTAATTATAAAGACAATGTAAAATAAATCATAAGTGCCAGAAAAGCAAATGGAAGTGATGATAAACACACAATTTCACTAATATCATCATGAGAGTTAATCTAAAGGTAGTAAATGATGGGCATAAAGTGTCATATCAGACGGATTTGATTTTGTCAAGTGGTTCATGACTGAAAATTGCTTATTGTGAACAATTAATAAATGTCTAATAACTGTTATGGGAAGAAGTGAGAAAAAAATTCTTATTGAAAGTATAACGAATAACTCCCAAATATGGTCAGGAAAAATGTCATATTTGATGAAAGCAGTCATCAGCATGACACAACAACACATGATAAGCCTAGCAATGAAGTCAATGACCTTCCACTTCCTCCTCTTGCTATCCACCAACATCAGATTAATCCTGTGTACTTTAGAAAAATTACTATAAAATATATTTTACATAAATTCTACATTCCCATCTGAGCATATGCCACAAGCCTACCATTCAACCTGCTAAGCATATGGGCCAGGGCCAGATTAGAGTACTTAACTTGATGAAATCTAAAATTTGTAAGAGAATGACTGACTTTAAATGTTTGTGTTTAAACGCTGAAACATGAAAGTTCTTAACTAATACATTTATTCAGTGGTAAAGTACTTCAATGGTGTGTTGAATTAAAGGTTGACAATAAGAGAACTGATATTCATCTAAAAATAGTTTAGGAATATAAGCCCCTGTAATGCTGTTTCACCATCATTACTGCGGATTTGTTCAGAACTCAAATTTTTGTCATGAACTAATTTGGCAAATTACACGATGTAGACTTCAGCAGCTTCATTATCAACAGCAAGTTTTCACCATATACTTTTAACATTCATATTCCCTGACATACCTTTACTCTTGTTAACCACTCTTGAGAACATTCACACAGTCTTTCTATATTTAGTTCATCATGAAACAAGCTGATCTGCCCAATCAACATTAGTCTAGAGACAGCCATACCTTCACTCCTATGGCTATGAAACCATTCATATAAATTTTGACATCAATACTATTTACTAGAGGTTAAGTTTCATGCTTAAACATGTGTGTTTCACTGCCTGCACAAAAATTCAACATTTTTTCTTTGTTTCTTGGGGTCATTAACTGTTATAGTGCCAATACCACAATCATGACTGTGCTTCTTCACTAATGCATTTTTCTCAAATTTTTGAAATAATTCAACTATCTTTGCAACTGTAAGCTAATTGTGCTTATGTTTTCAATCATGAGAACTCAAAGGACTGCTTGGTGGTCTTTTAAAGACATTGTAATTGCATTTGAGGGGCAAACTTACGAAGAACCATGAATCATGAACACACACTGTTCCACACGCTAGTATAAAACTTGAAATCCAAAGCATCAAACAACTGAAGCTGCCACTCCAAAAATTAACATTAGTGTTTTGAAAATTGGTCATAGATTTCATCAGTAAATAGATCTAATTTTCTAGAGAAAGCTTATTTCTATGTCCCTGATCTCTGAGAAAGCACCTGTATCACAAACTAATAACTTCAAAACTTAAAGTAGGTATCAATACGCAAAAAACTGTCAAGATTTTAATACCTTTAACTAACAATTCAGAAATCCATACAAATTCAAAATACAATGCTCACATTACATACTTGGTTTTACAGGATACACACAGATATCTTGAACTCTACCTGTACGTATGTACTTACCTTATGCTAACTTGATATTTTACTCATCAATTTTTCCTAAAAAAAAAAAAGAGCTGTTGCAATTACCAAAAGCCAGACACAATTGTGATGAGAGAAAGTTTTTCAAAAAAAGATATCAATATTTCACGAAAATACAAGATCTAAGTCCAGCTTACGTCAGCTGACAATACCTGTCTCGTTTAACTTTTTCATTCCATAATGTTCCTCGCCCAGTGAAGAGTGACGAGGGCAGTCTTTAACAAGTCTTTAAGCCTTAAAAGGCTACAAACATGTGTCTACATAACTTTTTGGGATGAACTACTAATGTAAAGTTGAACTCTAAGTTTCCACCTTTTGTTTGAAAAAAAGATGTGACTCTAACTTTCATGTATTAAATGTCGTCAGAAAAAAGTCTGCCAACTACTATTGCACACAAAATGAGACCTTGGCAACCACATGGCAGTAGCTGGCAATCCTTTACGAAGTCCAAGTTAGACCAACAAAACATATTATTGGACTAAAAACAAAACTATGAGAAACAAGGTTAAAAATCTAGAGATTACAAGCACTGCACAAGAGAAGGACTAGAGGTGATCTAATAGAAACACAAAATTTTGACACAGAGAAAAAACTGATAGTAAGGTTGGTAACTGTCTAGATTTACTCTGTACTGCTATGTTTTCAGTACTTAATGGTTTTGATCTACAATGCTACTGTAGTGTTTGAAGAAACCAATAACAGTTGCAGAGCATTATTTTCTACTGATCTATATCACACAAGGTAATACTTGTTATAGCTATCAAGGATAACGTGGAGTTATCAAATGTTGAAATATACTAACAATAAATTCTTCTGCTAACAGGGACCACATGACTGTTCATTATGCCATCCATTTACTGAAGAGTTGGCAGCATACTTTCCTGAGCATTTCTTGTATATGTCAAAAGGATTATTGAAATTAAGATATATATTGGGTCAAAGGGAGTTTAGGTGAGGTTTTTGTAAGTTCTGTTGATTCTGTAAAAGAATATCCACTTTACTTTACTTAATTTTATATTTTCCTTGATACACTATTATAACCTAATTCAATAATGCTCAATCTAATATGAGGCTCTGAGTCACTCTGAAACTGCTACTGAATTTTGAAAACACTACAATAGCATCAATTTACAAACTACCTCAATATCAGGATTTACTGGTAATGCTAAGCTGATTCAGACATTTACATAGAGTCTTCTTCAATTGACAAACTCACAGCGTGTAAAAGAAAATTCAATGATTTTATACAGGGAAGCCTGTGTCGCACACATACACTTATGGCAAAACTTCGTCAGCCTAAGAATTCAATGGAATGGTCCATACATGTATCTAATGACAGAATTACAAATACAATTCAAATCAAACTCATTCAGCATCTGTTACACATAGATTAATATGGAACTGTTCTTTCCCATAGGGTCCTCACAGCCTAATCACCTCATAATGCCTAAGTAACATTATGAGGAAAGGTCGTCAGATGGACTCACCTTTAAAATGTTGCCCTTTTTAGTTTTCCTGTAGAAAACCTTCTGTTTCCTTTCTAATATACCCATTTCCACGTGTCTGAGACTGGTTAACACACAAACTCACATGCACCATACACAACATAACATAAACAAGGGTTGCAGTCACACCAAAGGTTAAGCTTGAGGTCTGACTTGATTGACGGAAGGCTTTATATTAAATTCTAATCAAATTAAACAGTTCTACCTATGATATCTGATAAAATTGAAATCCCATTAAACAATGTATAAGTTAGCTGAATGATTTGTTGAGATTTATTTCCTTTATGAAATTAACTTCTAATTCAGGTTTTAAATATGACATATTTAAACGCGGCCAAAAGTGCAAGAGGCCAACCTCTTATTTACTCCATGCTTTTCAAGCAAGATTCCCTGTTGTGCTTAGGGTTGTTAAATAAGTAATTTTCTACTGTAAACTGAAACTTGTTAGAGAACAACACAAACAAAAAACAAGAAAGACGCACAGTAACCAGTGAACGCTAAAAAAAGAAGAGTAAATGGAATCCAAGTTCCTGATAAGCCTGCCGGAATATCTCGTGTTTCCAACTGTAGTTTCTGACCGATGCCTAAAGAACTTAATATCTGTCTGGGTCTTTGACACCAGCATTATTTCATAACTCTGATGTGGTTAAGAAAAAGAACATGATTCTGACCGATTTTACGCATTGCAAGAATTTGATATTAAGCACTGGTGTTTTGAGTGATGTGAATTCGATCGTTATCTCATCTCTATAATAGAGTGAGAAGATGCAGAAGTTGATCTCATCTCTATAATAGAGTGAGAAGATGCAGAAGTTGGTGACTGAGTTTGGAAAAGTGTGTGAAAGGAGGAAGTTGATAGCAAATGCGAATTACAGCAAGGTTATTAGGTTTATCAGGGTTGAGGGACAGGTTAGCTGGAGCGTAAGTTTGAATGGAGAATACTTGGAGAAGTGAAGGGCTTTAAATACCTGAGAGTGGACGTGCCATTGAATGGAAGGAACCATGGAAGCGGAAATGTTATAGGGTGAGTGAGGGGGTAAAGGTTCGGGGAGCGCTGAAGAATTTGTAAAGATATAACGTTATTTGGGAAAAGGTGATCATGTAATGTTTAATTAAGACCGTAGTAAATCAGGATGTCAAAAGAGCAGAGGTGAGACCAGACCTAAAGACGAGATGAATTATGGAAACTTCACAAACCTCAATAATTGCTATGGTAACATATTTTGGAAAATGGAATCCAATTGCCAGGAAACAGAGTATATCGGTGAGTGGCTCAGTGAAAATTTCAATGAAAAATACAAAGGAATTCAAACTACAACAGATCAGTAAGTCCTTTCGAAGCTGTTTGTGATAGTGGAAAATATCACAAACTCACAAATTGAAGGAGGGAAATGGATTCTATGTTAAGACAAAAACAGAAACGAACTCTGTTTATACAAGGAGAGAATGGACTATGTGTTAAGACAAGGAGGGGAATGGTCACTGATGTAAAAGTTAGAAGCCATAAATATATTTCAAAGATAATGAATAACATGTAAACTATGTAAACTTTCAATGTGACTAAGAAGGCGCAAATAGCGTGAGTCGTGGACATCAAGGTGAAACTTTTATTATCTCTGTCCTTAAACGTATCTATTGTACTGCTTTTAACCACTCTGACTGGTAAATCATTCCATATGTTAACAATCCTGTTGAAGAGAAAGTATTTCTCTTTCGAGGTAAAGCGTCTTGCCCTCGAGTTGGTGTCTATTGCTACGAGTGAAATCAGTCGAATCAAGTCTTCAGTAACTTGATAAATCAAGATTATCAAAGGTTCTGATAATTTTGAATATCCGTATTAGATCAAAAGAAGTGAGAAATGGATATCGTTAGCCTCAAATACCGAGGGAAGGTGAAGAAGGAAGCAAAAAAATTTGGTTTACTAAAAGATGTTCAAAAGCAAAGGAGACTCGCGTTGTGCTGTGACGAACATACAGGCGACGACACCCCAGCCAGCCAGCAAATGCAAAGCGTAAGAGAACAAGGAACGAGGATAAGAAAGGAGACTAAAAAGAAACTTTGAAAAGACTGTTGTGGACAAGGCAAGAGGTAATCCATAGCTTTTGCATAGATTCATCAGGAGTCTGCTGTCAGCTAAAGAGCAGTTAATCAGGCGAAGGGATTATAAAAGACCTGTTGAGGATGATGTAAGGATGTGTGAGAAACTGAATAATAGGTTCATAACTTGTCAAAGGTGAAAGACACTATAGCCCTAGTACCAACGAGACGGAATGGGTAGGTTTTGGAAAGCACTGAGATATCTAAAAAAAAAAAAAAGTCATTAACAGATTACCAAAAAATTTTGACCCATACATAGCTCTTGGTCCTGTGCTGAAGTTGTGTTCAAATGCACCTGCCAGACTTTTTCAGGTACTATTCAAGATGTCGCTTGATACAGGCACCCTGCCTGGGGAATGGAAAAAGGCAAACATCATACCATTCTATAAGAAAGGAGACAGGGGAGAGGGACTGAACTTCATGCCAGTGACCTTGACGAGTATGGTCTGTAAGGTTCTAGAAGAGGAAATTCCCTTAGTGAAAGACAGCTTGCTTTTAGGAAAAGAAGGCCGTTCGTAACGAACCTCATATTTCTACGAGAGAGTGAGCTCCGTCTTAAATCAAAGGGAAGGTATGCCGGACTGTTTTTACCTGGACAGCCTGTAAGCATATGACACATGGGAGGACGACAAAGAAGCTGGATCACTAGGCAGGAAGAAAAATAAGACTCCTTCAACGGATAGAAGATTAACTTAGTGTAAGAGCACAAAGAACGCATATCAGAGGAACATTTCAAAAGGAGTTGAGGTTATCAGCAGAGTGCAATAGGGTTCGGTTTTAGGACCATCACCCATTCTTGATCTGTGTAAACACTTTGTCTGAAGGTATGGTCTCTTGCCTCAATATGTCTGCAGATAATGCAAAGGTCACGAGGGAAGTGAAACGCACGCGAGGATTGCGCCAATTTACAAAGGAACCTTAACAGACTTCACAGTCAAGCCTGATACATAGTTGATAAAATTCAACCCAAGTAAATTTAGAGTAATATGGATGGGTCACAGCGAAAGAAGGGTATGAGTAAAGAATTTACAGAAATCATCTGGTGTTGAATTTGAATACATTTGCCAACAACATTGTATTTTAAACTTTATTTGTCAAAATATACATAGACAAAACATCTCTGACAGTGTGTGTGAAGAAGACATACTTGGGAGGTAGGCGGAGGCAAACACAGAGCAAACAGGGGCACAATACGTTGGTATACGGGGGTGAGAGGTGGATCCATTGTGTGCCCAGGGGCCCAGAGGGTCCACGCCCCAACGTAGAAGAGGTGAGGACCCTCTAGGTAGAAGGAGTGTTAACGACATTGGTGTGACACAGATAAGGCATAACAGGATGTATGTACGTACACAAAGTATCATTGTGTATTTCTGTATAAGATCGATAATATACAGTCATACTGACCTTCATAATCATACAACTAATACAATGGATGATCAGTATACATCACAAATAAGGCATACAATATATATAAGATATAGTTGTATTGGTGAGAATACAGGGAAGGTTCAGGGTACATCAGATACAGGGTATATTACGTACAGGATACAAAATAGTACTGATAGTTACATGGCACAGGTTACATGATGCAGAATACAGTTCAAAACGTAGAAATTTCAAAGTATAACCTCAGGAGCATCATTGACAGTGAAATGGTCACTAAGGTCTCGACATATCACTGCCCTGATATCACTGAATTACACTGTAAGGTAAAACTGTGAGTCTATCAGGTACAGAGCAGAGCCGACACTTGTAATGCTAAGGGCTCATAGTTTCCCGTAACCTGCCCTACGTAACTGTAACTTACATAGGTGTATCCTCGCAGTTACAGTACCTCACTGACCGGTACGGTTTTTCCAAAGTTTTCCATACAGGTGTCTCTGAAGCCTTAAGCGATCATGATATTTCATTCTAGAACTGGCAGGTCTTTCAGCATCTCTCTTGGGGTGGACTGTTGAGGTGAGGACTGTGTGGACGATAGCTCTGCCCAGACCAGGGCTGGGAGCAGACAAGTATCCTTAACAAAGGTTATTAACACGATCGTAACGCTCATGTCCAACACGTAAGAGTATCCATACAAACGTTGATAGATCTCAGGTATTAATCATAGGCTTCAGTTAGCAAAGAGGGAATGGTGGAAGGAAAAGTCAAAAGTTTTACAGGGCACTCTCTCTTGACAGTGTTGAGCGAGCTGACTCAAGAAAGGATTATTGTATGATCTCAGCATTGGACATCGTGCCTTAGTGCCATGAGAATACTGCACAATATCGTGGCTGGAGCTGGAGCAATTGCTCTGTTATATTCTCTGGGACTGGATGATTAAGTAGGCGCTAAAGGCAACAGAAGCCTAGCCTGTCTTAACCTCAACACGCTAAGATTAATCGGTGTATGTAAGCAAGGTTTTGTCTGGCGAGGTGGTAAATATCTTCTTCAACTTGTCCTCATGTTAGCCCTTGGAGGAAATGAGGACTGAGCTGATCAAGATGACAAAACACAATTGATTTTAGCCCTTGGAAGATATAAGGTCTGAGGCGATCGAGATGAAAAACAATCAGTTTTGAGAGATTTGTTACAGCAGGAGACAGGTATAAGATCTACTAGCATCAGAACCCATGAAGACCACAGTATCTAAGTACAAAGACTAATCCACCTGCAGTGGGTGATGTATGATTAACAGGTTATATATACACAGGGAACTAGGGGTCGTCTATGACGGAGGAGCTGTGGAAGGTTGGGAGCAGATGAGCAGTTTATGAGACGCTCGGCTCTGAAGGTGGTACTTGAGTCTCTTGACATATTCAGGGACTGAAGGAAATGCAAGCATTTTTCTCTAACTGAGTTCTTAAATCAACATGAGACGACTTACAGTTTCTCTCACAGCGTTGTTTTGAACATGGTGGAAATGCTGCAGTGGTTCTAGCTTTGTTTCCTTACTTGACAGAGTTGAGTCGAAAGCAATCCGACTTATAAACTGTCCCAGGCTAACT
>JAYMFT010257454.1:0-10815 GCA_038088735.1 Panulirus argus
GACAGGAAGTAAGACCAGCAATCCTGACATGGAGAGTGTAGGATGGTTCCGGGCACCACTTTAACGCTCCTCAGTCAAGACGGTAGTACCACCCTGGGCGGCTGTTGTCAACAACCTCCCTGGCTTCTCTCACAGTCTCACTGTTTCCTGACAGACGGGTGAGTGCGAGTGCCTGCCGGGCTACGTGGGCCAGAACTGCTCCCAGGAGTGTCCTGCTGGCCGCTGGGGCGTCGGGTGCAGCCAGGAGTGCCAGTGCCAGAATGGGGCCGCTTGCCACGCCGCCACCGGCACCTGTGTCCAGGACTGTCCCTCTGGCTTCACCGGTCAACATTGCCAGATACGTGAGTCGGTGGTAACCTGCTCCTCTGTAGCGTATGTAGTGCCAGGTGTACACACGTACACTCGTCATATAGGGTAACACCATAACACAAACATTTTGTAAAAGTAATGCATACTTCCTCCTCCCATACCACTATAAGAGAGACACATACATCTAGATAGGAATGAAGTATTGACTAGCATGATGTTGACGTGCCATAAGGCCATGATATAAGAGAGTTGAGTTGGTGGTAAAGTGACGGTGTGTTGTGGGCACAGCATGTGAGGCCGGCCGCTACGGACCGGGGTGCGTGGAGTCTTGTCAGTGTGAGAAGGATCGATCCTGTGACCCGGTGACAGGCGAGTGTCGTTGTCCGGCGGGCACACATGGTCCCGACTGCAGCCAGCGTGAGTATTGTCCACACCTTCACTCTTGGCCTGCCGCGCACCGCCACGCCTCCCCCTCACTGACAATCTAAGCACGATGAAGCAAGTGTGATAATCCTTGAATAAATAGACTAATCCCTGAGTGAGTTTTACTAACCCATGAGTGAGTTTTACTAATATCCAAGTGAGTTTTGCTTACCCCAAGTGAGATTTACTAATCCGTAACTGAGTTTTACTAATCTGATAGTTAGTCTTACTAATCCGTAAGTGAGTTTTACTAACCCGAGAGAATTTTACTGACCCTCTTCATGACATATCTCGTGTAAGAATGACTTCAAGCAAGATGGCTCTACCACCTGGATCATCTATGAATAATCAAGCCCGCAAGATCATCACTCTAGCCCCGGCCTCCCAGCAACTTTGTCCAGTACCAGTGGTATGGCAGCGCCAGGTCCGATGGTGCACTGGCTGGCTACCAACCTGCTGGCCAGAAACTGACTGATACCCCGGTGAGGGTAGTGATGCGCAGCCCATCTACCATGCTCTTCCCTCTGTTGAGTTGATCATCTGGTACAACTGCATGCTCCTGGCTCCATCAACTGGTACAACTTTTTGCTTCTGGCCCCATCAACTGGTACAGCTCCCTCCTACTGGTACAACTTCCTGCTTCTGGCTCCATTAACTGGTACAACTACGGATAGGCAATAAAGTCCACAGAGCTGCGTCAGTCGTATCCATCCGGGGCACCAGGCCCTCGACCTCCCGTTGGCTAGTTCCTACAATGAGGATGACCCACCAACACCAGTAGCTGGATAAGACCAACAGTGTCCACTAAAGTGGTAACACAGTACTTCATCAAGACTCACAACATGTCAGCCTGGACCATCACGTGCTTCACCAAACAGTAAAAATGTTCAACAAACTGCGCTTCCCAGGGAACCACTCTGCCCTTCCACCACGACCAACGTCACACCAACAAGGAAGATAGTTGTTGACATTAAACCTACCCTAAAGGATACGCTAGATAGATGTGATATTGTTTTGTAAAGTATAGCTTTACCGCATTGCTGCATACCCAACGCCTCACTTTGCTAAGTGTGACCCTCCTTAATGCACGCTCGATACTGCTGTGTTAAGTGTGACCCTCCCTACTGCATGCTCAACAGTCCATAATGTTTAGTGTCAATCTCCCTACTGCGTTCAACATCTCACTATAATTCAGTGTGACCTTTACTATGTTCTCTGTAACGCTTTGCTGAACTTACGGTTGTCATAATAGGTCTCAGATTCCACACACTCCGGTACATCCTCCTCCACCTGTACCTCCTCGCCAGAACCCTTACCATCTGAGCATCAGGAGACGGGAATCCAACCAGTGTGGCTGACCTTATCACCATGGGTGCAATATGTCGAGAGACTCATTGCTGTTTGTTTCAGTAATAAGGTGTGATGATCTGCTTGGTCAGGTTGTGAGGCCGGCCGCTGGGGGGAGAGCTGCCTGCAGGAGTGCCAGTGTCGGGCCAACGCCACCTGCGACCGCATCACTGGCCACTGTCACTGCCCACCCGGGTTCATGGTGAGACACTGTTGTTTCCAGACTGCATTCACACATACCCAAGTCTCTGCCCAACTGGTAGCTACAGCTAAGCCTTTTAGTTAATGTTATTCATTCATTAAGATGAAAATAGAAAATAGGTATATGTATGCACTTCAGATTTGAAGGGAAGAAAATGTATTGATTCGAAGGGATCATTTACCCCAGCGTGGTACATGTTAGTTACCATTGAACAATAACTCACATTGATGGTGTCAGAAGCAGCAGGTGTATAGTGTGTTGGTCTTGGTGTTGCAGGGGGCGGAATGCCAGGAGCCGTGTGGTGCCGGCCGCTGGGGTCAGGACTGTACTCACACCTGCAGGTGCCTCAACGGTGCCACCTGCCACCCCACCACCGGCAGGTAGTACACTGCATGACGTCAGGAGTGTCATCATGCATGAGACATACATAATACCCACCTTTGAAAGTTTCTTAAATCATGAATATATTTTCTTTACGGTTCATCTTGCGGTATTTTTTCCACTTTAAGGTTACCAGGGAACACACCCTTGGGTGTTATGAGCCAGCGTTCAGCGCTTCTCCCTGAGTTGTAGCACCTGACACCTGCCTCACTTCCTCCCCACAGGTGTGAGTGTCGACCGGGCTACATGGGCCACTACTGCGGTCAGGTGTGCACCCCAGGACGCTTCGGGCCCGACTGTATCTACCAGTGCCAGTGTCCGGAGGGCGGCCCGTGCCACAGGGAGACGGGCCAGTGCCAGTGTGGTCCAGGCTTGACGGGACTAAACTGCTCTACACGTGAGTGCCGCCTCTCCTTAACGTGTACACTTTTATCTCGTGACGCATCAGTATGACTTATGGACATGTGAATTACAAGGGAGGTAGACAGGTTAACCTGGATCCATACCTGCTGTAACTCAACTGTGGTATGTTCTGGCTTGCAGCGTGTGCCGAGGGACGCTATGGGGCTGACTGTGCCATGAACTGCACTTGTGTCAATGATGCCAAGTGTGTCCCATCCACGGGAGACTGCATCTGCCTTCCTGGTAAGTATGTCTTGTGTCCTCATCCTAAGAATATATAAATACTGATTGTTCAGAATGAACCTTTCGCTGTCAAAAATAACTTTATGCCTTTTACAGTCACCATCTGATGGCTAGAGATACATCCATTATATATCGAGGTCTCAACCAGTGACTGACAATCCCATGCAAGGGTACTGATGACTTCTTGCAATGTAAACAGTAGGATGTACTGAGCGTAGTAACGCATCAGTCCTCCTCCAACCCAGGCCCATACACACTGCAGGAAGCATACCAGCGGCCAGGCCTCAGATATGATTTCATAATCTTGCCTGTGTCGCTCAGCATAACTTTCCCTCAAACCCTCTGATTACTTTGTTTACCTTCAGCTGTGTCCGTGAAATTTGGCAGTTTCAACCATGATTTTTTTTTCTTCACTATTTCCATTTTCTCTCCTTGGTAAGCAAGATGCACCATGATCGTTATCGTCTGACTCATCTCTAATCTCTCATCCAATCATCAGCCGTCAGTCAACAACGAGTTATAATTATTGTTGTAATTAACTCAGACATTCCACTTCTTCGCAAAGAGACATCAGCAGAGCTTTTTTCTCTCCCCTCTTGCCCTTGAGGATGGCGAGGGGCGTCATGTTCAGAGCCCTGCCCTGAGGGGTTCTGGGGTCCGGAGTGTCGCCACCACTGTAGCTGTGTGGCTGATGCCTCATGCGACCCTGCCACCGGCGCCTGCATCTGTCCCCCTGGCAGACATGGACACCAGTGCTTGAAGAGTGAGTAGTCTTGAGGGCATCCACCACCCACCCCACACACACACCACTAACTACATTATATTCTGCTTAAACCTTCTAACACTCACGGTTCCGGTCACTCAGGGTAACAAACACGTTTAATCTCTGCCTCATTACTAATAAACAGTGCTGTAATCAACTGCGTCTTTACCTACCACCAGGTGCGACCTTCCACGGTACATAAACATTTTACTAAACCTGGGGCGTTGGGCTGCTCTGTGTGAGAGGCCCTCCTCCCTCTAGTGTACCTGACACTTCATCTTCCACCTCCAGAGTGCTCGGCAGACCGCTGGGGGGACAGCTGTCAACACAGGTGTCCCTGCCACAATGGAGGCACTTGTGACAGGGCGTCTGGGAAGTGCATCTGTCCTCCAGGTTACACGGGCTTCACCTGCCAGGATAGGTGTCCCCCAGGGAGCTACGGCACCATGTGTCACCACACCTGCAACTGCCACCACAACGCCACCTGCCAACACGACACCGGCGCCTGCCTCTGTCCTCCAGGCTACACGGGCGCGACCTGCCACATGGGTCAGTTACCCAACCCACCCTGCTAGTACTTTACGATATACTGGTCAATATACATCTTTCCCTCTCTAAGGCAATGTCATTTACCTCCCCACCATGATATAAGGTTTTGTGTGTTATACATTAAAAGTGGTTTGTTTCCATGACCTCCTCCTCCTGCTGCTGCTGCTGCTGTCCCTCACACCTGCTGGTGGGTGCCGCAGCCTGCCAGGCCGGGCAGTACGGCCCTGGGTGCCAGCATGAGTGCAAGTGCCATCATGGTGGCCGCTGTGACCCCATCAGCGGTAACTGCACATGCGCCCCAGGCTGGCGGGGCAAGCACTGCCAGACACCCTGCCACCAAGGTCAGTCTGAGCCACTGCCACCACCACCACCACGCTGGCTAGGTTACTGACTGGTCCGCAGGGGTGGCCAGCAACACATACCATCAACACAATAACCATGTCCTGAATGGCCCGCAGGAGTGGCCAGCAACAAACACCACCTTCACATTAGCCAGGTCCTGAGTGGCCCGCAGGGGTGGCCAGCTACACAGAATGAGAGGCCAACAACAGTAGCCACAACAGCTGTAGAACACATCAACACAGGCCTCACTAGACTTGTGAACATACCTCATCTGTGGGCCCAGGCTAGCCATTAAGGATGCCATACTATTTGCAGAACATCACTTTGTTATAGTTATTTTACTATTATATACCTCATGAACATGTGCTTCGTACACATGTTCTTCATATGAATCATACATATTTTGAAAACGTGAAACACTGTTTCTACACCCGCCTCTTACTATGGTGGTTGGCGAAGTTACTGTTGAGGTAGGATATGACCCGTGAGTGTGTTGCAGGTTCGTGGGGTAGGAACTGTAGCAGTGTGTGTGACTGTGAGCAGGGCGCCACCTGTGACCCAGCGACCGGCAGGTGCCACTGCCCGCCCGGCTACACCGGCGACAGGTGCCAGACAGGTCAGTCTAACACTCCCTCTACCAGCAGCACCCGCACACACACTCCTGCTGTGGGGCTATGTATGTTCTCCCCACACCCACCTAGTGTCATGCCGTACTGTTCCCAACCTTTGCTTCCGGACCAAAGCTTCAGATGGATATACAGACTTGTGCATACACACGAATACCTCCCTCCCTCCATACTCTCTACATGTCTTGACTCCACGTGTTCTAACCCTTCCTCCCTGTGCAGTGTGTCCGGCCGGGTTCTACGGGGAGGACTGCAACCAGCGGTGCACATGCGGGCCAGATGAGCCGTGTGACCACACAACGGGTGCTTGCACATGCCCTCCCGGCCGTCGCGGTGACCAGTGTCAACTGTGTGAGTCGACAAGGTCCTGGGCAGCCACCCCAGGGAATCCCCAGGCTCCGGGGCAATCCTTCTGGGGGTTCCCGGGCTCCGGGGCAACCCCTTTGGGGGTCCCCAGGCTCTGAGGCAACCCTCCTGGGGTTCCCAGGCTCCGGGGCAACCCTCCTGGGGGTCCCTAGGCTCTGGGGCAATCCTCCTGGGGGTCCCTAGGCTCTGGGGCAACCCTCCTGGGGGTCCCCAGGCTCTGGGGTAACCCTTATGAGGGTACTTTTTTCTCAAATATTAAGTTAAAACCAGTAAATGAAAGCAAATTCATGGATACGAAAAGATTCATAAGATGTCAATTAGCCCACAGATAATAATAAGTAATAATAATAATGAATAATGAATGACATATTTCATATAGACAAATAGATTACATCCCATACAGACAGGTTATATCATAGAGAGAAAGGTTATACCACAGACTGGCTATAACATAGACAAGTAGTATCATATAAAGGTTATATCACAGAGAAACGGGCTATATTACAGACAAGCTATAACATAGACAGGCTGTGCACAGACAAGATTATATCTTAGACTATATCACAAATGGGCCGTATTATAAATGATTATATCATAGATACGATAATATCATAGACAGGATTATATCATGGACAAGTTATATCATCAACTGATGTGACTGTTAGTAACACATGTGCATATTGATATAGTAGGATAGTTCGCTAGATTCCTCTGGTTATCTCATAATTGAGTGAATCATTCTGATTACGTGTGATCCAAGATCATATGTAAGACTCTGACTGCCTGTGTGTGACACTCCGGCAGTCTGTGAGATGGGCCGATGGGGCGAGGGATGTGAGGAGGAATGCCAGTGCCCGGAGAAGGCCCTTTGTCACCCTGTTACCGGCAACTGCTACTGCCCCCCTGGTTTACGAGGACGGAACTGTCGCCGGCGCTGTCCGAAAGAACGCTACGGTGTCGGCTGCAAACAGGTGGGGGAGAGAGAGAGTACTTTACGAGTACCTACTAAGAGACTTAACCATAATTGCAGGGCTCATCTCACGTCTTGCTTGATGGATAGAAATGAGCAATTCTTCTCGGCTGCCAACTGCATTACATGATTATCTGTTCTTGGTTCATCTAGGATTGCTTTTGATCATGCATCAAGTATCCTTTAAACGTTTCTATAATAGTTCCACGAATGTTTCTTGTTTCTCCTGGAAGTACAGTGAATAATTGTTCTAGCGGAGTGACTGGGCTATCGTATGGCCCCAGGGTATGAAAGGCCAGACCGTCATACCTAAGGGTCATACCGCTGTGATCATGGGGTCAACCAAGGTATTTGGGTCACTTCAGGCAATTACAACAAGTGTTTTCTCACAATAATCCCTTGACAAAGGTTGCTTTAACTAGAGGTCGGGGTCAAGTTGCTCCAACATATCAATAAACAAAGACATGAACAAATTAGAGCGTTTGAATTACTAAAGACTGATGAATACTTTTGTAAAACTTCCTTCATTTAGATAACCGATGATAAAAAGAACTTTCTCCAGGTGAATTCTTCAGTTCATCATGGGATATGTGGTGTGCATTATAAACTGACATGAAGGGTAATCCTCATTGCGTTGCATCTCATCTATTACCTGTGATTGACATGTACCTGTATCTCTTGTTGTGGCACCTTACAGAAATGCCAGTGTGACAATGGGGGCACCTGCGACCCAGTCACAGGACAGTGTCAGTGTCTCCCAGGCTACTTCGGACCAACCTGTCTCCATCCCTGCTTTACGTACTCCCAGGAAACGCAGTGCAACCAGGTGAGATGTTCCCTGGCCAGGTAAGGTGTCCCCTGGCCAAGTAAGGTGTTCTCTTCCCAGGTGACGTGTTCTCTGGCCAGGTGAGATGTTCCCTGGTGAGGTCAGGTGTTTTCCAGCCTGGTGAAGTGTTTCCTGGCCAGATGAGGTGTATCCCGGCCAGGTGAGGTGTTCCCTGGTTTGGCCAGGTGAGGGTATGATAGAGCCAGGCGAAGTGTACAGAAACTACGTGAAGTTACTTTACGTATGTGAGGTATGCTGCAAGAAGGTAATGTATGTACATTAGTGCTACATGAGTTGGACTATTGTCAGGTGATGTATGATATAGTTGGCTGGCTTGTGCCGGAGCTAGGTGAAGTATTATATAGCTAGCAGAGGTATAATCTAGTTAGGTGAGTATATTGCAGCCTGGTGAGGGTGTAGAGTAGCCAGGTGAAGAAGCAGTGTAGCCAGGTAAGGCATAATGTAGTCAGGGAATGTATTACTGCAATACCTACACTTGGTAGAGCAATTCAAATTTGCTAAAAAAATAATTCTATAAACAAAAATCATGGGTCAATCGTGTTTTATGGTAGTGTTGTCCATACTGAGGAACAGTCATGGAACACGCCAAATAGAAGATGCACCACCGAGCGCTCCACCTCAGGAGGCAGCGACAGATGCTCCGTACAGCTTCTTCATGTGTGTTTAGGGACTTTGACCCCCTAGTATACCATACGTGTTACTACTGATGCCACTGTTGCTGACATTTCCTTGTTGGTGTGTGGCAGACGTGTGACTGTGAGCACGGGGGCGTGTGTAGCGGGTCTGGGGAGTGCAGCTGCCCCTCGGGTTACACTGGGCCCCGCTGCGAGACTACCTGCTCCAACAACACCTGGGGCATCAACTGTACCAACGAGTGTCGCTGCCAGAACGATGCTGTCTGTCACCCAGGTGAGTCTTGATGCTCGTGATGCATGTTGCCTGGCGCTCTGGTGCTGGTGGGTGTAACTCTTATGTCAAAGGTTCCAGTCAAAAATGGTAATCCTCAGCCAAACTAGGCACTCAGCAAAAAATAAAAAAAAAATGGTCTTGATGGAAAAAAGGGAAAAAAGACAGAGAAATAATTCTAATCTAGGAATTTCAGATGACATTGAAAAATTGCAGTTTGAAAAGTGGAATGCCATCGTTATTACGGATGAGGTGTAATAGATTAAAATAAAATATTATGGATAACATGCTCAAGGTAGAGTTCCAAGGTTTACTGATGAAGGGTAAGAAATAATTACCACAACAGCAAACTCCCATCTTACCAATGGCCATACAGTAATCATCTGATGCATTGGCTTGCACAGTATTACGTGATTCAACCGATGGTAGGGGTATTAAAGTAGTCAGCTATCGGGAGCAGAGACTGTTTCAGATATCTATATAATAAGGATAGAATCAATAGCTTGGCATAGATAAAATGGGTCACATCTTCTGGTGAAATTGGTAGTGTAGGAAGATCAGATTGGTTGAGAATGGACTCTTGAATACTTACATGGATCCATAACTGTTTCATATCCAAGGACATGTCAATCCTTTGTATAACCGGAGCATCTAGCTCAGGAGATAAGACACAGATCTCCTGCAGTTGTCTGTGTAAATACATAACCCTTACGGTAAGAAGCATTGAAGCTTAGATCATTTCTGTTGGCAAGTATTGGTGCACAGATTTCTTGTGTAAGTGCAGGTGTAAATGAGTATATAGTTGTGCTCATATCTAACACATATATATATGTTGTTCTGGGATTAGGTCTCTTTAATGGTTAGAATTTTGCTATTCAAATATAATGAGTGATATCCGGTACTTAGAATCTGTGAGTTCAACTGGTGAGATTCTCTCAAGAGCAGACTAGATCACTGTTGTCACAAGAGTCGTGTCAAATCCTCATATGTAGTTGTAGGTAAGTATCTAATCCTTATGGGTGGGTCAGGTGACATGTTCATGTTTACACCTCTTGTATTTAGAAAAGTCACTGAGGGGCAGTGAGAACCCCTGGCCAGTAATTCACCAAGACAATGACATGATCTTTGCTCGTCAAGAACAAACAGGTATCATAACAAACTTTATGACCCGCACCTCATACATTTGTAGTATGATTTCATCCTTTATAATCGCTCTACACAAGAGAAAAAATAACTTGAATCCAGACAAAAACTCTAACCACATGAGACCAACCCCTCATCTCAACTCACCTGTCCGCAAGGTTTAGGCCTCTTGACTGGAGGACTCAACCATTTCCTTGCTTGAAAGGGGAATTCGGACTATCTATTAATCTTTCACAGCTATTTTTTGTCGAACCCACAGTGTGTCTGGCCTGGGAAGGGTACAGCCAGGTTACCAACAGACCAAAGTCATGACTAACATGTTTTTGTTCCCTCCAGCGACGGGCGAGTGCCAGTGTGCACTAGGGTGGACGGGACAGCACTGTGACCAGGAGTGCCCATCGGGCCGTTATGGGCCAGACTGCAGTTTGGACTGCGCTTGCCACGGCAACAACACTTGTGATCGTTTCTCAGGGTGCTGCGAGTGTGGTCCCGGGCGCTACGGTCGCTACTGTGAGCTGGGTTAGTGGCATATGCACGTCTGCCATCTGTCATCTGTAGATACTCTCAACAACAATGTAATCTGATACATATTCCGATGATGAACTCTACAGACAGACGTTTTTGGTTGGCTATAATTTGTTCTCTCTCTGACTATAAAGAATGTTGATACTCAAATATAGAGACAATACAAATAGATTGTCTTCCCCAGAGTGTCCACCCGGGTTCTACGGTGAGTACTGCACAGGCTTATGTAAGTGTCAGAATGGTGCCACTTGCGACCCCAAGACCGGCGAGTGTCACTGTCTGCCTGGCTTCACTGGTGATACCTGCGCCGACATCTGTCCTCCAGGTGAGTCTCTCAACTCTTGTGATTTCTGCCAACCAAGTAACACCTGCCATATTCACCCATGTACTAGCCATGTATCCCCTGGGGATAGGGGTGTAAGAATACTTCCCCCGTATTCCCTGCGTGTCGTAGAAGGCGACTAAAAGGGG